>JAEIFP010001215.1:0-12015 GCA_018903935.1 Drosophila insularis | reverse complement strand
TGCATATGACAATTATTGCTTAATACCAAACAAAACATGCATCCACACTCTGTGGAAAACACTTAAGATTATAACAGCGGCGCGGTATCATGTAACCAACGCTGAGCATGAAATATAAACATTAGAGTAAGCATTTTTAAGAACAAATGTCGCCTCCTAGAGTATAAGAGTTCTTTTATATACACAACAGTTCTTTAAATAAAATCAGTTCATATTTTGAATTCAACAAATGAAGATTGGGTTATTTTCCTTCGCTCCGGGATTCCCTATTCACAAGGCAAATAAAACAATGCGACATTCGATTTTTTTTTAATATTCCTGAAGTTTAAAAAATGTGAATGAATTATGAAATTTTTTGTTTCGTAAAGAAACAGTTCTTCACCCATTGAAAAATGGGATGAGACAGTTTTCCAACAGCTGGATGTAATCTGCATTCTTCATTCGGTAAGATTAAAACTGTAGTTTCTAACATCCAGCCGAGGAAAAAACTCCTCAAACCATTACATTTCCTCCACCAAAATTGTGCTTGGAAAAAATTGTGCTTGGATGGATGTTTGAGCCAGATGTAATTAAAAATTTAGTTTTAAGGATGCCTACAAGGATATTTTATGTCATTTCTAAAAATGGAAAGCAAATTTTAATTGTTCATAAAAATAAAATTGTTAACTGTTGACATTTGTAGTAAAAAAACGCATTTATTGAAAGTGGCGTTATAATTATGAAACAAGCTCAAAACCAAATTTGCGTAAATAGAAAAGCACCGTTATTCCTATTGATCCCAAAGTTGTTGTTGTGCCCCAACAAATATTTCGGTAGAACATTGTAACATCGAGAATTGTACCGTTAGACCAATATTTGAAATATATGGGTGGCGTTATAATTATGAAACGTACCTTATTTGTTTTATTTATCAGATTTTATTTGTGTCTTGTGTAGGCGAATGGAATTTTTCCTTCCCTTTTTCCTTTTCAGGTGTAAGTTGTGTGTGAAATATTGGGTTTATTGTGTATGTTTAGGATTGTATTGATTTTTTCTGTTTTTATACCATACACCCATATGGTGAAATGCTATATTGAAGTCGCCAAAATGTATGTAACAGGCAGAAGGAAGCTTTTCCGACCCCATAAAGTATATATATTCTTAATCGTCACTAACAGCCGAGACGATCTAGCCAAGTCCGTCCGTCCGTCCGTATGAACACCTAGATCTCGGAGACTATAAGAGCTAGAATCACCAATCTGGTATGTAGTCTCGTGTAATATGTACGCTTCTCGAGTTTGTTTCAAATTTTTGCCGCCTCCGCAAATTAAATAAAACCGATTTTCTCAAACACTATAGCAACTATAGACACAAAATTTGGTATGTATTAGTAAATGCGCACATTTTGTATTTCTAAAAATTTTGAAACGTCCCGTGTGCATGCGTGTATATTGGTAAATTTCAAAGGGATACTCCAATTTTTGCAAAAATGATTCCTTCAGAGCTATGTGATATAGTGGTCCGATTCTGTCAATTTTCATACTTTATTTTTCCCAGGTAATAAAAAGCCGCTAAAAAAATTTCATCCCGATAGCTCTTAAGATGGCTGAGTAAAACGCATACGCACAGACGGACGGACAGACGGACATGGGGATATCAACTCAGCTTCTCATGCTGATCAAGAATATATATACTTTATAGAGTCGGAAACGTCTCCTACTGTGCGTTACAAACATCTGACCAATTTTATAATACCCTCTGCAAGGGTATAAAAAAAATATCAAAGAAGCTAACATCGGCTGTGCCGAAGTTTATATACCCTTGCAGTCCATGGCCATACTATTTTTACATGTTCCAGACTCTTTTTCTGTATCTCAATTCATTAATGCACAGAACCTTTCAAATATCATTTCAATATCTTCTTCTTCTTCCCCATCCCCTTTTACACGCATACAGCGATTCGCACGCATACACATATAGTTTATGTAGCGTTGCGTCTGTATATGCGCATGCGTGTGCTTTATTGATTTGATGATGACGTGGTAGGCAGCAAGCCGAACCGATTTATATCGGCAATAACTTGTTTTCTATTTATCCGATTAGATTCAAATTTTGGGATCTGAGATTTTATATATAATACTATTATATTGGTAAATTTCATGGCGATACTCCAATTTTTGCAAAAACGTTTCCTCCAGAGCTATATGATATAGTGGTCCGATTCTGCCAATTTTCATACTTTATTTTTCCCATGTAATAAAAAGACCCCAAAAAAATTTCATCCCGATAGCTCTTAAGATGGCTGAGTAAAACGCATACGCACAGACGGACATGGCTATATCAACTCAGCTTCTCATGCTGATCAAGAATATATATAATTTATAGGGTCGGAAACGTCTCCTTCTGTGCGTTACAAACATCTGACCAATTTTATAATACCCTCTGCAAGGGTATAAAAACAAAATCGAATAATTTAAATATGATATAAAAATCTTTTGTCTGTAAAGTTTATTCTTTCATTAATTAGTACTACTGTTTTGTAGCAGTCAATCATAAAGCTTATAGAAAATGAAATACACGACAGAAATGATATGTTCCCAATACCGCATGTTCTTTTGTTGTATTGCAAGTTTTCATTTAATGACTACGACATTTGGTAATTTCTTTTTATTAGATACAGTATTTGAATTAATATTTATGACTCAATGAATAAAATATATAATTAAATATATAATATTTCTCCACAACTACTTTTACTTTACACTTTTCTTTATTTTTAGCATTAAGAGATTGCTTTTGCAAATTTTATATTCTATATCATTTTCTTTTCCTGATTTCTGGTAGTGATTTTAAAAATTTTGTTGTTGGTATGATAGTATTTCATATAAAATCTCAGATCCCAAAATTTGAATCTGATCGGATATATAGAACACAAGTTACAGCCGATATAAATCGGTTCAACTTGCTGCCTACTACGTCATCAGCAAATCAACAGAGCACACGTATGCACACATACAGACGCAACGCTACATAAACTATATGTGTATGCGTGCGAATCGCTGTATGCGTGTAAAAGGGGATGGGTAAGAAGTAGAAGAAATTGAAATGATATTTGAAAGCTTCTGTGCATTAATGAATTGAGATACAGAAAAAGAGTTTGGAACATGTAATAATGTTATGGCCATGGACTGCAAGGGTATATAAACTTCGGCACAGCCGATGTTAGCTTCTTTGATATTTGAAAGTGGCGTTATAATTATGAAACAAGCTCAAAACCAAATTTGCGTAAATAGAAAAGTACCGTTATTCCTATTGATCCCAAAGTTGTTGTATGTTGTTGTTGTGCCCCAACAAGTATTTCGGTAGAACATTGTAACATCGAGACAATTCTCGATAACGCCACCCATATATTTCAAATATTGGTCTAACGGTACAATTACAATTACAATTACGGTACAATTACCGTTAGACCAATATTTGAAATATATGGGTGGCGTTATAATTATGAAACGTACCTTATTTAATCCGATAACAAAAGTGAACTTCACACATTAACAAAACTAGTTGTCGTATTAATAAAATGTTGAAGTATTTTTCAAACTACTGAATTCAAAACACATTTAATGATTATTAAACAGTATAAATCTTTATTTGAAGTTATTCAGACGTTCCCTCAGGCGAAAGAAATTCTGGAAATTTGGGATGCTTGTTTCCATTCTGGAAAAACGAATAAAGAGTTAAAGAAAGTTTATAATACTACTTAGATTGGGCTTAGACTTTCCTTAGGGCGATATAAATAATAATAAGATCGGGATGATTCGTTTCGTTCTAAAAATACTATTTGTTAGAGTTAAAGAAAGGGAAAATTATTGTTTAAGAGATTTATACTTAGGCCAGAGAAATAAATTCGTTTTAATAAGCTCATACTTCGCTACGTTCTGAAAATATTATTAAAGAGAGTTAAAGAAAGTTAAATAATAGTTGAAGTAGTATATATACTTTCCTTAGGCCAGACAAATAAGACATTTTTAATAAGATCGGGATGCTTCGCTCGGTTCAGAAAATACTATTGAGACTTAAAAAGGGGGAAATAATAGTTAAAGAGATTATATGTATACTTTGCTTAGGACAGAGAAATATTTCTTTTGAATAATGGAAATCCTTCGCACCTTTCTGAAAAAAAATTTAAGGGAGCAAAAGAAATGATACAATAATAGTTTAAGCTAGAAAATTAGTTATATAAAGATTCCCGTAGAGTAAAGAGCGAAGTGAAGACACAGAACGAAACAGAAATTTCACAAAAATGTCTATTCCGCACCAACAAATATGCCATCATGGTGACTATATGGTGTTTCGTAAACTTGCGCAGTCAATTTCGGTCAATTGTTTTGTTGTTTGAACTTTATCGAGAAGAGTTGATAATCCCAGGCCACTCAGCGCAGACCCTAATTGATCCTTGCCTGTTAAGCGACATATGTTGAAGTCGCCCAAAACAACTATTTTATTGTAGCGCACTTGCAATTCTTCTATCAATGTCGTAATCGTAGTTCTAAATTGTGTTACGGGAAACAATGGATTTCTGTACGTGACGATATAAACAGATTCCATGTGCTTAAATGCTACGAGTTGGCATATCTGACTCGGAGTTTCAGTTTCCTGGCTTCTCTGTTCAAAAACAACCATGTTTTCTACTTTTTCCGACTTCGCGTACACAATAATTCCATTATGGGATCTTCTGTTGTCCACTCGGGCGGATCCATTTATCCTTGCAATTACATCATATCCATCTATGCCACATTCATCTTCATCTCTAGTCCAGCTTTCGACAAAGCACAGGACATCTGCAGAGTTTACATATATATCTATCAATATATCGGCAGATGCAAACCTTGTATATTGTGATAATATACTAGAAAGATACAAGTTACAGTCGAGACACAAACCGTTGGAGCTACGATATACGACCGAACATATCGCAAACCGATCGAATCGAATCGAGGCAATGATTTACGATCAAACATGGCCGATCAACCACACGCAACCATTGGCGATTTCGTACAAGCGTGGAAGATGCTTGGGGGGCGTAATGTGAGAACTCTGCGGTCAAAGATTACGATACACGACCAAGCCTATCACTAACCGATCGAAGCGAATCGAGGCGAATGATTTACGAACAAACATGGCCGATCGAACCACACGCAACTGCTGGCGATTTCGTATAAGCGGGAAGATGAGTGGGAAATCGGCTGCATGAGGGCAAATGAAACGGGGCTGGAGGGCATAATTGCAAACCAAAAGAGGGCATTGGCCTGGTAATAAAATTTCAGAGCGCAGAGTGGGAAAGAGATACATGCACTAGTATAGCATGCGAGTGGTTTGGGAGCAATACACCCACACCAGACGTATACTATGCGTGTATGCCCGCAAGAGAGAGTACCGGTGGCCAATGCAGATACTCTATGCTTACGTCACGCATGCCAGACCGAAAGCAATTAGATCGCGAGAAGCCGAAACCAAACGAACAAAAGAGAGTAACAGTGAGAGCCAAACAAGCCCGTTTAACGGGTGCGGGGAATGCATGGTGCCGAAACGAAATCAAGTGAGGGCTATGCTTTGAATCGGTGAATAGGGGGAAAAGAATAATTGTAAGAAAGATAACTGATTGTGGACTTGTGAGGGGAATATACAAGCCGAAGAGGGAGGGATGAGTAATGGGGAAGCCCTCTATCCAATGGATAAAATGGGCGCCAACATAGCAACCGTGATGCCATGCAGGCAAGGGAGAAAGACAAGGACAAGGAAGCGACTGGGAGCGCAGCCACAAAGAAAGTGGACACATCTGCGCCAAGGATTTACGGAACTTTCAACACCCATAGCAACAAGTAGATGCGTAGGTGAAAGCAGAGGGACGATGGAAAAGTACTAGCTGTATAGCGGTACCACACCAATTAATTCCTGAGGCCATAGGAGCTGCCTATATAAAGGCAACACAAATCGAGAGACGGCATCAAGTCGTGATCAAGCAACAAGTTTTCTTAAGGCCTTACGAGTAACCTTAAAAACTTATCCAGGGAAACAAATCCTGAGAAAAGGATCAAGAGAAGTCCAAGAACTGAAAAGGCCTTACGAGTAGCCTTTTAAGTTCATCAGGCAACAAAAGTCCTTAGAATAGGACCAGAACACCGTGCCCAAGTTCGCGACTTCGTCAGAGAAATTAGTCATTCCAAGCCGAGCCAAAAAATATTATAAATAAATACCTGCTTTAAAAACCAATAACCAAACAAACCAAACAAAAATAAATTTGTTTTGCCGAACCTAGCCCAAGAGATATTGGAAATATCCCTGATTTGGTCTAGCAGTGGACTGTACCTATGAAATTAAAGTGGATAATTTCCCTTTGTGTTTCTTTGCTACTGAATCAGTTGAGTGCCAATTTATTACTAAAACAAAGAGAAGAAGCGCTGACGCAGCAGCGCACAAATATGTGTGTGTGTACAATGCTTATGTATGTGTCGATTCTTATAACTACATCTGACTTATCGATAAACGCAATCCGTTCATGAAACACAGTTTCTGAACGGGGCAATACCGCAACCTTGGTGATTGGCCGAGTTAATTCTCCCGAAGAGGTCTTGAGTCTAACCGCTCGAACCAATTGATCCTTGCCTGGGTAGGCTTCGAGAACCAGCGCCAGATGCCAGTGAGCTGGTGGGTTTTCGATTTCTTTACAAGCACCACATCTCCGACTGCTATATTTGGTGTTGTAGTGGTCCACTTTGGACGCTGTTGCAATGTGGTAAGATACTCCTGGTGCCATTGCTTCCAGAAGCCTTGCATCATAGATTGGATACTTTGCCAGTACCCAAGTCGGCCCACGGGGATGTGGCCTAAGTCTGCCTCTGGTATGGTTGTGAGAGGCCGCCGATCAAGAAATGTGCTGGCGACAAATAATTGACGTCTGTGTCCGAGTTGTAGCACAAGGGCCGTGAGTTGACCACTGCACTGACTTGTGCAAGTAGAGTTCGCATCTGCTCGTAGGTGAGAGTAGATTTCCCAATGACTCGGCGAATATGCAGCTTTACGCATCTGACTGCAGATTCCCATTTTCCTCCCCCAATGAGGCATGGGTGGAATGAATACCCATTGAATGCCATCATTCGCCAGAGTATTCCTAACCTTTTCGATGTGTGTTGAGATGCCAGCAGCTTCTGCATTTCATCAAGAGAGCGTTTAGCTCCAATGATTTTCGTTCCGTTGTCGCTATAGATTTTGTGGCACTTGCCACGCCAAAAGACGAAACGTCTTGGCGCGGCCAGGAATGAGTCTGCTCAAGTCGTTTACAGTTCCAGATGAATTGCCGAATGACCAGACAAACAAATAGCCCTTGCCAATGCGCGGTTTGCGCCCCCTTTCCATCCTTAAGGATTGGACCAGCATAGTCATCAGTGTTTACAAACGGAAGTGCCTGGTGACACAGCGGATGCTGGGTAGATCCGCCATCCTTTGTTGTGATGTATGATGCCGTTGTCGAAAACAAGCCAAACAGTCATTGTGTGACTTTCATATCAAGTTCCTTGCGCCAAATATCCAGAATCTTTGACGTACCATAACAAAAAGTGATGAGACACCAGGGTGCAGGTTGTCCCTGTGTTCGTACTCAAGTATCAGCTTGGTGATGCGATGAAATTTCAGTAGCAAAACTGGATGTTTCGCCTCTGTGGACAATTGCGAGTGGTGCAAGCGTCCCCCAACCCTGAAGTAGTCCGTCCTTGACGATCATTGGCGAGTTTAGCCAGCTGAGATCGACTTCGCAATGGTTTGTTTGCCAGTGGCAATTGATAGTCATCCTGAAAGCAGGTTGCGCGTGGCGCAAGCATACAAAGCGTGCCGTGGTGATTTCCTCAAACGTAAGACAGTTTTGAGCCCTTGTCTCAAATGGACCCTTAGTGCGCCGTAAGCGTAGGACATAGCCAACCGTGTGAACGAGCGTCAACCATGAAGACACTCGTTGAACAAGATGATCCAGTGGATGATCAGGAGTTGCCTCTATTAATGCAGTCCAGACAATTGGATTTGACTTCCTTTTCTATGTTCCTTTCTGAAATATTCAAACAGACTTGGCTGAGTTGTTTAACCTTACCATAAACTGATCCGCGTCACGTATCCATGGCCCTCCGTTCCACCATAACTGAAAGTCCTTTAGGTCTGCAGCCATGAGACCTCTGGATGCGCAATCAGCTGGATTTGATTTGGAGTCCACATGACGCCAATATTGCCTTGGGATGGTGTCCAGAATTTCCGAAGTTCGGTTCCCAACAAATATCTTTAGTCGAGAGGGTGCGTATGATAGCCAATAGAGTACGATTGTGGAGATCGCACCATGCAAAAACCGGCGTGACCTTTTGATGTCGAAATTTGCCGCCTTTATCGAACGTATGAGTTGACTTAGGAGCAGTGCCGCGCAAAGCTCTAGGCAGGCAGAGATTGCTGCTTTAGCGGAACCACCCTAGACCTCGCAGCCATAATCGATGTAGAAATCGAGCCATCCCTGTTGATTACTCTGCTGTACACTACAGCAGCGTACGCCTTCGTCGATGCATCGGAGAATCCATGCAATTCAATGTTGTCGGTGTCGTTGACAACCAACCGGGGTATTTGAATGTGTTGTAGAATATCCAAATCTGCTCGCCATTTGAGCCAATTGTCCGCTAGTTGCTTAGGGAGTTTGTCATCCCATCCCAAATCGAGAAGCCATAATTGTTGAAAGAGTATTTTGAATTGGACCACAATTGGTGCCAAAAGGCCCAGTGGATCAAAGATCCGTGAGACATCCGATAAAACTTGTCGTTTTGTATAATCGACATTTCCTTTTAGACCAACATTATAAGACAGTGTATCAAGACCAGGTTACAGTGGAAGTCCAAGAACCTTCACTGGAGATGATTGTGTAGAATCAGTTCCTTCTGTTGGTATACGAGGTGTGTTTGATACCCATTTCCCAAGCTCCAAATTAGCACAGGACATAAGTTGAATAAGTTCCTTTCGATTTTGTATCAGTTCCTCCTCACTGTTTGACCCAGTGAGCACATCGTCGACATAAAAATCCTCTTGTAAGATTTTTGCAGCATTCAAAATTCTTTCTGATGATCAGTAGCCAGTTGCTCTAACACCTAACAGCCAGGAATGGTGCACATGAGGTGCCATAAGTGACGGTGCATAGTTGATAGTGTTTGATTGAATCCGATGGCCTTTCTCTCCAGACAATTCTCTGGAAGTCGCGGTGTTTGTTGTTCACCCAAATCTGCCGAAAACATCTTGACTATGTCGGCTGAGAATACAAATTTATACATCCGAAAGCGCAGCGCAAATAGATCGCGTTGAATGCTAGGCCCTGTAAAAGAGATAATCGTTTAGTGATTTGCCTTTGGTGTCGCAACTGATCCGTCGAAAACTACTCTCAGTTTCCGACCCAAAACCGGGTGATGTGGTAGATAAAACCGTTGTGCCTTATTGACTTCATCTGGTGGCAGTTCGCGCATATGCCCCAAATCGAAGTATTCCCTCATAAAGTTGACATGGTTTGCTTTTAGATTTGCATCTTGTTGTAACCGTCGTTCCACCGATTGGAAACGATTAAGAGCTCCTTGTAGAGTATCCCCCAAATTCAGGATTAGTGACCTTGAATGGAAGTTCCACGATGTACTTCCCTTTTCATCTCGAGTGTGCGTAGCGAGAAAGTGTTTCTCCACTTGTTCATCTTCAGGTTCCAATTTGGTTGTGGAACTGATGTCCTCTAGCTCCCAAAACCTCTGGAGCGAAGCGTTTATATTAATGTATGATGTCAAAGCGAAGCGTTGGCAGCTTGGGCATCGTTATAGAGCTGATGACCCGTCCGAAAATCGATGATATTGCAATGAGTTTGCCCCGTATTGTCCTACAACTTTTCCCTGTGATTGTAGACCAAACGTGTTCACCACCCAAAAGAACGTCAATTGGAGCGCTTGTGGTGAATTCCGAGTCAGCGAGTTGAAGATCGCTAAAGACATCAAGTGCCGATGCGTCAATGTTTTGGCCTTTCCAGTGTTGATGTGATTTGCCAAGAACATGAGCCTGTACCGTTAAGTGATTGTTTGAATACCTTGACTTTATCTGAAGCGTGTGCTTCCCCGGGCAGTATCAGCCTGAACCAAAGAGATTCCTGTGACCAAAATGGATGATACCGACAGTGGCAATCCAAGTACTTATATGCATCGTTCCGATAGATATGAAAGTTCCGACCCAATATCTAGTAAGATGCGACATGATGGCGGCTCCTTTTTGGACATAAACCGTTGCAGTAGGCAATATGCTTCGATTTAAACCTTTTCCTGTTTTCAATTTCGCAGAGCTTTGTGGAACAAACCGTTGCTGGTGCACTCCCAATATGAGCCACTAGACTTGTTGTAGACAAATCGTGATGAGAAGCGTTTGAGACCACGCTGATTCTCCCTTTTACCTTGTTGCAAGTTCCTTAAAGCCATTGAGTTACCTGGATCATGGATCAGAGAATGGTGCTCACCTTTACAATATTTGCATGAGAATGATGATGGACAGTTTTTGACCATATGCCCTGATTTCAGGCAACTATAACATAAAGCCTTTTCCCTGATAAACATACGACGTTCTGCAAGTGTTAAATCCATGAATTGTTGACAGCCATACAACTTATGATCCGTCACAACCATCGAATGTGTGATCCGTTTTGTGTGTGTGATTTGCGCCGGCGTTTTGCCTCCAAACGCAATATCCCGTTTGCTGAGCTCTAATTCCTCACAACGATCATCCAAGAACTTGAAGAATTCTCCAGTGTGGGCGCCTCGTTGCCCATGCTGCGCCCAATCCACCTGCGCCGTGTATCAGCGTCAGCTTTTCCAATACCAGATATTGTATCCAGCAGTCCCGTCCTGTTTGATTGATCGCATCCAGACCGCGAACAATCTCATTTGTGCCATCTGATACCTTGCGTAAGATGGACACATCAATTTTGTTTATCGTTGGTAGACCCATAAATTTTTTCCAAAATGAGTTCACAATATGGCGTGGCCTATTGTATCTTTCCCTTTAAGCGTTCCCAAGCAGTGTTGTAAGCCGTGTCAGTTATCGCCAGGTGCCGTACGGCTGCGTGACTCCGACGAGCAGTGTTTTAAGTGATGAAACTTTTGAGTGTTGGTTAACTCCCTTTGTTGTGTATCGTGCTCTCAAAGATATCTTGAAAAGCTGGCCACTCCGTGTAGAGTCCAGCGAACCGTTTTATTTGAATTTTTGGCGATTGGCCGCCATGCACGAATACCGTCGTGTTTGTTCCCGAAAGTCGAACCCGAAGCAGCCACCTCATTGCGAGCGGGCATCGACAAGTTTGAACCTCTGGTTTGCAGCTAACTGTTCAAGAGTTGTTGTTGTTGTTGCAGCAAATGAACGATGTCGTCGTTATATGCGTGCGGACCCATGGCGCCATTGTCGTCGCCAGACAATGATGCTTGTTGCTGAACTAACCGTTTTTTCACGGATAAAGACCTTGCCTTCAAGTACTTCTCTTCGTAGGTCACGTGATCGACCTCTGGATCCACAGCCCGTCCACATCTTCCAGTAGGGCTATGGAATTCCCATTCCATTAAATTACTTCCACCCGGACTGGAGTTGATCCATCGAGCGGCTACCTCAGTAGTTGATGTAGTTTGGGTTCGTTCCGACCAATCAAGAATTCTTACATGATGCTGGCCTTGAGTCGGCTCCGACGCTACCAATGCCTTTAGTTCTTCCATTGTACAGAACTATTCCCGAGTAATAACCCACACAAACTTTCCAATAGATCCAAAGAAATTCGAACGAAAGCACTTTATTCGAACGAAAACCGATTCCCTTATTCGGCTCAAATTATGATTTGGTCTAGCAGTGGACTGTACCTATGAAATTAAAGTGGATAATTTCCCTTTGTGTTTCTTTGCTACTGAATCAGTTGAGTGCCAATTTATTACTAAACCAAGAGAAGAAGCGCTG
>JAEIFP010000120.1:0-237965 GCA_018903935.1 Drosophila insularis | reverse complement strand
CATTCAAATTCCTATTATTGCTGTCAACAAAGAACAAAGTCAATACATTGGGCTCTCAAGAGCAGATCTGGAACGATGCTATCAGCTCAACAATGAGCAATATATTTGTTTTGATAAACAAACGACGTTTACGGCCAATAGCAACTGTGAGTTCCAGTTATTCAAAAACTCAAAATCATCAGTGTGTCAAATACAACACACAAACAGGTCATTCGTGTGGTACGACATGTATCACAAAAATCAGTGGATTTTTGCCACCACCAGACCAATTGAACTCACAGTGACCTGTGACGATAACATCCAAGATGTCACTATCAAGAAGACTGGATTGTTAACCCTAGACCCGACGTGTACAGCAAGAAGTTCTGCTATCCGAATAACAGGTCACCGTATAGCTACGACAGACACAATGAAATTGTCATAACAAACAAAGGCAGCGCCAACAACAACACAATTCACGAAGATGCAGCTTAGCTACGACGAATTAAGCAACATTCAAGGAAAACTGGAAACTAAGCAAAACTGGAAATTGCCAGAGGACCTCAGCCAGCCGGCTCACCATGTTATCGTCTCCTACGTAGCGCTAACAATACCATTGGTTCTTGTGATGGTATATGGAATAAGAAGATGCTTACAACCCCAAAGACACAATGGTCCAGATCAGACAACCGTGAGGATCGTCAATCCCATACCGACCCCTGCTGCAGTAAACCCAGCCCCCAGCAATTTTGCGGTCAACGTTGGATGATGTTGAACAGGTGTTCAACGGCCGGGAGTATGTTGGTGTTTAAACTATATAAAATAAGATAACAATAAGACAATCATAATATAGAAATATATGTCAAGTTAGTATGTAACCCGATTATAGATAGCGATGGCTCATCAGTAGTAAGTAGGTGTGAGATGGTCAGCAGTTAACAATAAAGACATGGTTAATTAAGCTGCTATGCAATAAAGACGTATTTTGCTGACCTAACACTATGTCGAACTATGCACTGGTGAGCTCTCTATTTTTACTATAAAAGAAATGCATTATTCTTAGTTAGATCAGATATCAATTGTAGTTACATCGGGTGTGCATCGCTGTGTCTTTGGCCCCCAATCTCTACCTTTGTAATCTCACTCCGAAGTCCACCCAATTTATGTGTTGGTTGCGACAACCTTTAGTCACTTGTTTATGTGCTAGTGCCTACATATATATAAATAAATAAACATTTAATAACTTCATGAAATACTAACGTCTTTCATTGAACATATACTTTAAAGTTTTCCAAGAAATTTTGTATCGACCTATGAGTCCATCTACATGTATGTGATCTACGCCACCCATATGCATGTTGTATTCATTTATTGAATTGGGACAATCAATATCAACAAATTTTTTTCTGAACGCACAAATCGTGTGACAGTGGTTTTCGAAGGCACATTATTTTGAAATGGCTTAACGCCAACATAGGTGGATGCAAGGCGGACTTCCATACCGTTAATGAAATGTCAACATTTGCTGCTGAGCTACAGAATTTCGTAGAATACCCACGTGGAAGTTTCTTTAAAAGATTATCTGTTGGTATCTTGCAATTAGGGATCCGATTTGAGCGTAATGTCCCCAAAGAATAAATTCCTAGTGATCGCAGATAAACAAGTAGTGGTAGCGAAGTATAAAAATTGTCTAAAATCATTAAGTGGTTTTTGAATTTAGGCACTGTACTGGACAGTCGAATTACCATGTTTGAAGACGCACCAAGATCTGCTGTTCCCGGAAGAATAACATTATCACCTGCACCACCATATACTTCAAAGCTATAGCAAAAACCAGCCGAATCGCACAGGACGAATAGTTTTACACCCCATTTGTGGGGCTTATATGACATGTACTGTCGAAGAAATGACTTCATTTTTGTTGCGCACATCTGTTCGTCTACACATAGATGCTGGGGCATTGGTCCTGATTGAAATTTTTCATTGAAATGTTTTATAAGAGGGCGGACTTTGTATAACTGATCAAAGTCATCTGAATCTTTGCATGGCATAGTGCTATTGTCATTAAAATGAAGGTTGCTTCGGATTTCATCGAAACGATTTCTTGACATTGTGTCTTGGATAATTTTAAACGCATACTCGCTCCAATATGAACGGATACTTGGATAGTGAAATACTGACATATAAATTAGAATACCAATCAATTTACGCAATTCCAAGTTGTTTGTTGTGAAGGATAAGGATACGCATACTCGCTCCAATATGAACGGATACTTGGATAGTGAAATAGTGACATATAAATTAGAATACCAATCAATTTACGCAATTCCAAGTTGTTTGTTGTGAAGGAGGTCCTAAAGGTTAGTTTACGAATTATTCAAAGCATTTGGATGGAGTGTCCAGGATCAGAAATTTCTTCATATCGGGATCACAAAATTTGATCGACGATTTATCCAGAACAAGATTTTTTTGACGCCATAGTATCTTTTTAAATGCTTCTGATCTTATTAAAGGACTTATTGGCAGATCGACGACTTCCTCTTGGTGATCTATCAAGTTCACTATGCTATTCGCCTTGAATAAGAGAAAGCGGACGGCGCTTCCGTTTCCGTTACCAAAGCAAATCTGTGATGCAAGTGCTGATTCTGATTTATCAAGAACATCGTTAATTGAGACATCAATATCATTTCCAAAACTGACGTTACTAAAAGAATCTTCATGTAAATTGTCTAAATTTTCTTCTTCCTTATCCGTTTCACCATTAAAGTCGAGCATATCTAAAGCTACTTTAATTTCATCGTCGGAAAGCGATGTCAGTTTAAGCTACTTTTTGCGGTTCATTGCTGAAATATTTGGGTTTTGATTAACCGTTTTCATTAGAATCGCTCGTATTTAAAACTTATCGCCTCTAGGCGGGCTAACATTGATCTCAATTAAAAAGCTTATGGACACTTTTTCTTATGAGTTTAATAACTTTTTTATTAGTTAACTTATGCAAAGCTATGCTAGTAATTTTTAAATTGAGATATGGGAGTAAATTATATTGTTTTTTTTTAATTTTTGAATGTGACACTTCGCACCAAATAAATATTTTCTGTGATGTTCACTAAATTCGTCAATTGAATGCTTCTAGCAGCTGTGTTTTGTGGAATGGTAAACTGCGAAAGCTTTAAAATAAATATTTGGGATTCCTCTAAATACATGAAATAAAAATAACTACAAATACAGGTTGAAAAATTAGATTGCGCAACCAATGAAGTTAGCCCGCCTGCAGGCGGTCTTGGGAAGTAGAGGGTTAGGTTTATGCGGGTTCTTCCGTAAATTCATTCCCAACTTTGCACATATTGCAAAGTCCCTAACTCTTGGATTGAAGAAAGAAGCTAAGATTAACATAAACAACACAGACTATATTTCATCCTTTGAAAAATTGAAATGTCTCCTCATGAACGACCCCTTACTTGCATACCCTGATTTCAAAAAACCATATTTTCTAACCACAGATGCTAGCTTTAGGTGCGTTCATTTCACAGGAGGATTTCATAGGACCTAGACCTATCTCGTATGCTATTAGAACACTTAATGAACAAGAACTTAATAATTCAGCAATAGAAATAGAACTACTGTCTGTCGCATAAGCGACCAAATATTTTAGGCCATACCTTTTCGGTAGACACTTTGAAATCCTATGCGATCACAAACCCCTTGTGTGGTTGGACAATATCAAAGACATGAAGTTAAAGAGATGGAAAATAAAATTGGACGAATTTGATTACAAATAAAATTTACCAGGAAAAGAGAATTATGTGGCTGACCCCCTTTCCAGAATAAAAATAGATGAAAACCTTTTAGGTGAAGAAATAAGCAGCTCCAGAGCTACAGTACACAGTGCACAAGAAAAAAATCGAAATTTAATAGCCATTTCAGAAAAACCTCTGAATTACTACAACCGTCAGGTAGCATTTACTAAATGCAATGAAAATAAAGTTAACGTTACTCACTTCTTTCACAAAACTAAGATAAAAATATCATACGTAGAAATGACCAATTAGTTTGCTAGAGAATTTATCAAGGAATATTTATGCTCAAAAAAAAACCGCACTTTACATTCAAAACGACACTGATTTTCAAATACGCCAAGAACCGTATGTTAAAATAATTAATCCAGAAAGCTAAACAAAATCTTTAAGAACCACTTATAAATTAAAAGACATTGCCACTTATGAACAGTTCAAAGAAATTATTCTAAAAAACCATACTAAATTAACTTTTAAAACCACCCCAGAGATATTAAACACTAGAGAATAATACGTGATGGATTTCTATTCAATTGATAATACTGTGATAGTCGAAAAAAAAGACATGGTAAAATTCGATGGTTTCACCCTATTTCGGGTCTTGCGAATCGAACTGCATCATTAGTTTTTTAAGTTATCACGATGGTTTCATACAAAATTTTTTGCGGAAGTTTTTCATCAAAGTTGCCATTTTTTCGAAAAGGGTATTTTTTCCATTTGCTGCTATCTTCTAAAATATTTATTTTTTTACACACCTTCAGCAAAGTTTCTTAGAATTGAAAGGGCTACAAATTTTGGGAAGACATCTAGCCTCTAAATCAATCCGTTCCCGAGCATTGGGACAAAATGTAAAAAAAATCGAATCTTGACCAAATTTTTTTTTGTTTTCTTTCTCGCATTTTACTAATATTGAAAATTTTCTATTCGAATCTTGATCATAATATGAGAATTTATTATGCTCAATGGCAGCAGAAGAGATACCAGACCTATCTAATTTACGATTTATAATATAACCATTTAATCAAATTGGATTTTTTTTTAGATATGTTAACAAAATTAAACTAACTGTATTTGTTTAGTTTTTGAAAAATATTTATTGATTTGCGATGGCTCATACATTGATAGTAGCTCTTCAGGTTCGGAGCAAAATGTTGGCGGAATATATCTTTCTGTTGGGCTTCGACATCTAGGAATTGGAATATTCTCCGAGTGAGGTACTGCAACTGTGTAGATTGCAAACTTTAATGTATAAACCAGTGAACTCTTCTTTAGTTTTGCGAGTTTATTCTGGCATGCGTATCAGTTACCCGTATGATGACCTTGTGGATCTATCCAAATCATTGGAATGCCGAAACCCATTTTTGCACTTAACCTTTTTGACCAATTCTGCAAATTGTTATTGCATTGTGTGCAGATATTGCTTGGTGCCAAATTTACGTCTCTAATCACTGGTAAATTAAAGTACTCCTCATAAATTGATGCAGTTCCAGGTGATATTTTGCGTCTATTGCGAGGGCTCTTAAATATTTCACATACGTTGCAAAATACGGCAAAACTTGTCGAATACTTGTTAATTTTAATTGAAAATTATGATTTAAATCTATGCTTACATGATCAGTAGAGGTAATTTCTTAACGGTGCTCGCAAAGGTACCCACCGAAATCAGTACAATAGAGATAAAAGTAAATTGATTTAAATGCACCCCTCCCCCTCCCCACGTACTCAAACCGGGCTACGCCCTTGACTAATAATGTTGTCAAATAAATAATATGCAGTTATGATACCGACTATATAAATATTTTTCAAAAACTGAACAAATACAGTTAGTTTAATTTTGTTTGTAAGAATTATTAATGCCGAATCTAGAATAGAAGATAAACAAACCAAGTTTAAAACTATCCTTTACACATATAACCACAAAACTAAACATCTAACGGATATCTTTATCTACGCAGGCACACCTCTTTAGCAAGCAAAGTAAAACAGATTGAAAAATTAAATGAAAATAGGAACCATTTTGAAATGTTACACACTTTAAGAAAACAGGAGAAATTACCCAAGTTGACGATAAACATTACATTGAAAAATACCGAGGTAGACAAACAACACACTACAAGTCGAAATTCAAGAAAAAAACGAACACTCATTAAAATTAATATACTAATTAATTTCAGAAATCCCAATATTTCTATTTCTACTCTTGTTAATGGTACACTCAACGCGTAATTAAAGCATTGAAATTAACCGGATAAAGGCCCCTAATAAATATCTTATTTTCAAAACAGGAACCATGGATTTACCCTCAGATTTCGAATATCATTATATAACTGTAAATTTAACCAACTTACAAAATACTTACAATAACTTATTAGAACATTGTTCATATTCAATATTTAGTCGAAAAATTAAATCGCGAAATGAATGGTATTGAAATAATAAAAAAAATAAGCGAGGACTGATTAACATAATAGGAACAGCACATAAATATCTTTTCGACACCTTAGACCAAAATGATAAAGAAAAGGTAGAACAAAAACTTGTTCGTTCCTATGAAAGCTACATGATATAGTCACCCGATCGTGATCAAACTTGGTACAGTCATTAATACCTATGTTAAACTAAGAATCATACATTTTTATGACAATAGCTTAATAAGGAACGAAGTCATAAAAACACTGTTTTCGACCGATCGTTCCTATGGGAGCAATATGATATAGTAATCTGATCTTGATCAAATTTGGTATAGTCGGTTACAACTGTAATAAACTCACCAATTTCACGATAGTAGCTCAGAAAATAACGAAGTTATAGATGTACAAACTATGCAGTATATTAATCCTACATGCAAAATTTCAACTCTGTAGCTCTACCAGTCTAGGAGGAGTTCGCGTCGATCCAGACGGACGGACGAACGGACATGTCTAAATGAACTCGTCTCGTCCTGCTGATCAAGAATATATATACTTTATATGGTCGGAGATGTTTCCTTCTAGGCGTTGCACACTTCTGACCAAAATTAATATACCCTTTTTGCAAGGGTATAATGATTTGACAAAATAATCTTTTTTATTTTTTATGATTGTTAAACCAATTTGACGTAAAAAATATATTTTCATCTATTCTTCTGGAAAATGTAAGTGCAAAGAAAACTTTTACTGTTTTTCGGTCACTCAGACGACAAAAAAAGATGACTTAACAAATAAGCAAAATTACGGTAAACTCGAACTCTTACGGCTCTCTTTATATTTTTTACGGTTACTTCACGTATCTAAGTTTCATTTTAGAGCAGAACCTTTACGGCAACAGAAACTCTAGTGCCGGAAATAATTTAAAGAGTAATCTCTTAAAAAAGTAGCAAGTTTACTAAAAACACAAACTCAACTTCTTTTACAAATATTTTGTACATTTTAACTTTTTGTCACTATTTCTATCCAAAAATATAAAATTGGAACATTTTGTAATAAAATATAATGAAAAACAGACAGATCTTTGGTACTTTATGTTTAGGTCCTGTGGTTGACCTTTTTCCGGAAATGCCCATATATAGTCATATATCCAACGTCAATACCCAATAACATAAATTTTTCGCCCCCTAAAATTTATAACTTTAAAGTAAACATCCGTTAGCGTGTGAACGCTAACTCATAGTTAAAACACAGGCCAATAAAATCCGTTTTATTCATAAACCATTGAACACTTGCAATAATAATTGTCCCCCAAAAATCAAAAGCGTGAGAACGCTAATTCAACATTAAAATTCGGGCCAATCAAATCGCATCAATATCGATCACGCCACTGAAGGGCTCACAAATTTAGCCTATAAATATTACTATAAGACATTTTTGTTTTTCAGTTTTAAGTTTTCGTTCAACAAATAAAGTCCCCGATTTTAACTCAAACAGACAATATCTCTTTTTTTTTCCCTTTTGGAAAAACATAATATTTAATTGGCGCAGTCGGTAGGATTGGTAAAAGTGAACTTGTAATTCTATCGGTGAACACATAGAATTATTATCCGTGTGTTACATAGAATTAGTGAATAATCACTATAAAATTCCGATCCGACATCAAGAACTTACGGGGAGTGCTCAAAAGCCTACAACAGTGAAAAATATTTACGCCAACTGTGCGCGAAAAAAAGTTTCCTCTACTGTGTGTTACAAAAATAAACTCCAATTGTGGAACAAAAACGCCAATTTGTGTGCGAACAAAAAACAAAACACCAAAAAACCCAGAAAATCAACAAAACAAACCACCACTGAAAAAAAAAATGGCCGTAGAACTCACAGAAGCCCACCTCAATTAAGCACTGTCTTCATTAAGACAGGTGGCAAACTATGATAGAGCGCCAGAGAATCTGACCGCATTCATAAGGAGGATAGATTTCATCATGCACTTATATCCAACCCATGATATAAGGCAACATAACATACTGTTCAGCGCATCAAGATGCAGCTCACTGGAGAGGCACAACGGCTCTCGCAAATTGGACAAGTCAACACCTGGCCGGAACTAAGATCATTCCTCATCAATGAATTAAAGACGCAGACCTCTTGTGAGGAACTTCTTCGACGCCTCTACAACACCAACTATACAGGAAACCTTCGTAAGTTTGTAACAGAATTAGAAGACAAATCCTATATTATCACAAACAAACTAAGTCTGGAAAACCATGCAAATAACACTATTCTTTATACAAATGCTTTAAATAACACTATAAAAGATGTGATAAACAAAAATTAACCGATAGATTATTTATGACGATAGCTAGATATGATATAACCACAGTTAGCAAGCTGAAACAAGTAGCTCAAAGAGAAGGGTTATACGAGAATAGTATAACAGAAAACAGAAAATCAAATCAAAGCCAAAATCAAAACCAAAAAGGTGGAAAACCCTTTGTACCCAATAGTACTCCGTCTCAAACAAAACAATCCGATACACAAAACCAACAACTTTTCCAAGAGTTTCAACAAAAATTAAATATTGACAGGGCTCAAAATCCAATGAATTGTCAGCAGCAAAATAGGTATCCAAAAAATAATGTAGCAAACCAGCCTACAAAAAGGCAAAGAGAAAGTAATAGTGGAATTAGCAAAATGGACACATCAGAAAATTTTCATCAGAATGCCTCGGATCAATCGGAAGAAGAGATAGAGACAAGTCCTTCATCAGAATAACAATGAACAATAAACCTTTGCGATGTGTAGTCGACTCATGATCTTCAATAAATATAATGTCCGAAAACTTTTTTAATTTCAAAACCTATTTGGGAGATTCCAAAATTCAAATGATTGAAGGAGCAGTAGAATTAAAAGAAATCATTTTCCTTGCACCCAGCAAACTTTGTCTGACAGAACAAAACTTTTATATCCATAAATTTTCAAATAAATACAACATGTTGATATGCAGAACTTTCCCAAAAGCCTGCAAAGCCCAAATAAATTATGAAGAAGAATACGCAAAACTAGGAAATTATACATTTTATTTCAGAGATATTGAAGAAATAGAAGAAGAACATAACATAGAATGTTTGGACCCACCTACAGAGAGGGACCCAGAAACAAGTTTTGCGATTGAAAATGAAATAGTAGAAAGCAATGAGTATAGACTCGACCATTTAAACAACGAAGAAACACAAAAACTCAAAAAAGTCTTGTACGAATTCAGTGACATACAGTACCGCGAAGGTGAAAATTTGACTTTCACGAGTACAATAAAACACTCTATTCATACAAAACATGAGGACCCAATATACAAACACCCATACAAATACCCACAAATCTTTGACGAAGAAGTCAATAAACAGATTAATGAAATGATAGAACAGGGAATCATTCGAAAATCGAAATCGCCCTATTGTTCTCCAATCTGGATCGTACCTAAAAAAGAGGACGCGTCCAAGGAACAAAAGTTCCGCTTAGTAATCGACTATCGTAGTCTAAATGAGATTACTGTCGATGACAAGTTCCCAATACCGGTAATGGATGAAATATTAGACAAACTTGGAAAATGTCAATATTTCACAACAATTGACCTCGCCAAAGGATTCCATCAAATCCAAATGGATCCCAAATCAATAGAAAAAACCGCATTCTCCACTAAACATGGTCATTACGAGTACATACGAATGCCATTTGGGATAAAAAATGCAGCAGCAACGTTCCAAAGATGTATGAACAATTTACTAGAAGATCTAATCTATAAAGATTGTTTAGTTTATTTAGACGATATAATTGTGTATTCCACCTCATTAGAAGAACATTTGGCATCACTAAAAAGGTTTTTACTAAATTGCGAAAAGCTAATCTAAAACTACAATTAAATAAATGCGAGTTCTTGAAAAAGGAAACAGAATTTTTATGTCACGTCATAACTACAGAAGGCATCAAACCAAACCCAGATAAAGTCAAAGCAATTCAAAATTTTCCTATCCCTAAAACCCCAAAAGAAATAAAATCAGTCTTGGGATTATGTGGATTCTTCCGGAAAATTATACCAAACTTTGCACATATTGCAAAACCTTTAACTCTCGGATTGAAAAAAGGAGCTAAGATTAACATAAACAACCCAGACTATATTTCCTCCTTTGAGAAATTAAAATATCTCCTTATGAACGATCCCATACTTGCATATCCCGATTTCAAAAACCTTTTTCCTAACCACAGATGCTAGCAATATAGCTTTAGGTGCGTTCATCTCACTGGACCATAGACGTATTTCTTATGCTAGTAGAACACTTAACGAACATGAATTTAATTATTCAGCCATAGAAAAGGAATTACTATCTATCGTATGGGCAACCAAATATTTTAGGCCATACCTCTTCGGTAGACATTTTGAAATCCTAAGTGATCATAAACCCCTTGTCTGGTTGCACAATATCAAAGAACCTAATATGAAATTACAGAGATGGAAGATAAAATTGAACGAATTCGATTACAAAATAAAATACTTACCAGGAAAAGAGAATCACGTAGCAGATGCCCTTTCCAGAATTAAAACAGATGAAAACTTTTTAGGATCAACAGAAAGCACCGCAGCCACAATACATAGTGCTCATGAGGATAATGGAAATTACATTCCAATAGTAGAAAACCCCATTAATTATTTCAACAGGCAAATAGAATTCATTAGAGGTTCAGAAGACAAAGCAGAAACAACAACTTATTTTTATAAATCAATCATAAAAATAACATACAAAGAAATGACTAATGCTTACGCAAGGGATATAATCAAAAGATATCTTTGCAGTAAGAAAACTGTACTATATTTTAATAATGAACAAGATTTTCCCATATTCCAACAAGCCTTTATTGAAATAATACGATCAAACACAAATACAAAAACCTCGAAATCTAGCATTAAGTTAGAGGACCTTTAAACGTTTGCACAATTCAAAAAAACAATCCTAAAACAACATAAAGAATTATTACATCCAGGAATCGAAAAAACGATTAATTTGTTAAAGAAAAATATTATTTCACCGATTTTCAAAACCTAATTCAAAACATTATTAATGAATGCTCAGTATGCAATGTCGCAAAGACCGAAAATAGAAATACAAAACTAACTTTCGAAATAACACCAGAAACTTTTAATATCAGAGAAAAATACGTCATGGACATCATGTAAAAGATCAATAATTTACAATTCCTTTCATGCAGTGACATTTACTACAAATTTGCAACACTTGTAGAAGTAAAGTCTATAGATTGGTTAGAAGACAAGAGAGCAGTTATGAAAGTATTCAATGAAATGGGCAAACCAATAGAAATAAAATCAGACAAAGATTCAGCATTTCTGTGTATAGCACTAAAAAATTGGCTACAAGAAGAAAATGTAAAGTTAGACATCACAACAAGTAAAAACGGCATTTCAGACGTAGAAAGATTCCTTAAAACAGTAAATGAAAAACTCAGAATTATAAATAGTGAAAATGCCATCGAAGATAAATTAATCAAATTAGAAAAAGTTCTCTACATATACAACCATAAAGCGAGACATAAAACAATTAACCGAACGCCAGCGGACATTTTTATGTAAGTAATATAAATGTTTATTTATATTTTCATTTTGATTTATTACAATCCACAGTTTTGTGCGCTTGGAGTCCGAATTATAACTAACTAAACATTATTAAATAAACTACCCAAGAACCCTAAGCATTGGCCATAGGAATGCTGACACTGCGCCTCGTGCCGCTAGCAGCGGTCAACGTCTTGCGGGCCGGCTCATATTACCCAGACCGTGGGATCGCTGACCCAGCGATCATGGCCACTGCCAAATGCAGTATTAGCTATATTCATTTGTCCATGTTAACTCCTCCCTCGCTTAAGTGGTGGCCGTCCCCGAACTTCTGTAGGTCAAGAGACTTTTGAAGAGTTGTTACTAAGTTGCGTCTCTGTAGTCTGCGAATGGCCAGATAAATTGCGAACCAAATTGCGACTATCCCAATAGTGACACTGCTGCTCAATACAGGGCCCGATATTATTTTTGAGCGTAGTCCGGTTATATGCCGGAGATTGTTGATGCTCAGTTCGTGGAGGAAAGGCAGGCTTAAGTGTTCCCGGTACCTCGTAATGTTGATTTGTGACTCGGCTGTCACCATTGGCTTCTTTCTGAGCAAATCATACTTGTTGACAAACGTTGTTTGGTTGATGGTTATCTTGTCGGTGAATGTCACCAGGTAGGTGCCGTTCACCCTTTTTTCGTTGCCAACTTCGTCTATGATGTCCATGGTGGCGTCGTTGATGACAACCATTCCCTCGTCCACAACTATTAAGGGTTCCAGGTGACCTGGTCTGGAGCTACAATGGGCTTGAGTTCCGGCTACTAATTGTTGCGTGCAGCCATTCATGGGCGATCTTTTGCAGAATGTTGTGGTTACCGCCAAGTGGCAACCCTCGACTGAGAATAGCTCCATACCACAATCAGCAACTACGTTTCTGTTATTATAATCTAAAATGATGTTATCCCGCTCTACCGGGTAAAGGCTGATTTTCTTACACACAGATTCTGGGTGAGGATATTTGATTAGAAAGTACAAAATGTTAAAATTTTGAAAAACCTTATTACTACCTACATCTAATAAATCTGACACACTAATATTTGTGAGATTTTTATACCATACACCCATAGGGTGAAATGGTATATTAAAGTCGCCAAAATGTATGTAACAGGCAGAAGGAAGCTTTTCCGACCCCATAAAGTATATATATTCTTGATCAGCATCAATAGCCGAGACGATCTAGCCATGTCCGTCTGTCCGTCCGTCCGTCCGTCCGTCCGTCCGTCTGTATGAACACCTAGATCTCGGAGACTATAAGAGCTAGAGCCACCAAATTTGGTATGTAGACTCGTGTCATATGTACGCTTATCGAGTTTGTTTCAAATGTTTGCCACGCCCCCTACCGCCCCCGCAAATGATATAAAACCGATTTTCTCAAACACTATAGCAACTAGAGACACAAAATTTGGTATGTATATTTGCTAAGTAAATGCGCACATTTTGTATTTGTACAAATTTTGCCACGCCCCCTACCGCCCCCGCAAATTAAATAAAACCGATTTTCTCAAAAACTAGCTAGAGACACCATAGTTGGTATAAATATTTGCTTAGTAATTGCGCACATTTTTGATGTGTAAAAATTTTGCCACGCCCCTTTCCGCCCCCGTAATTTGAAAAAACTCGATTATCTCCCGTAATTTTCTACCTTTTGCAATCAAATGTAGCACACTTAAATTTGATACTAATATCAAGCAAAATACCAAATTATTCATACCAACTATGGTGTCTCTAGCTAGAATAGTTTTTGAGAAAATCGGTTTTATTTAATTTGCGGAAGCGGTAGGGGGCGTGGCAAAATTTTTACAAATACAAAATGTGCGCGTTTACTAAGCAAATATACATACCAAATTTTGTGTCTCTAGTTGCTATGGTGTTTAAGAAAATCGGTTTTATATCATTTGCGGGGGCGGTAGGGGGCGTGGCAAAAATTTGAAACAAACTCGATAAGCGTACATATGACACGAGTCTACATACCAAATTTGGTGGCTCTAGCTCTTATAGTCTCCGAGATCTAGGTGTTCATACAGACGGACGGACGGACGGACGGTCGGACGGACGGACGGACGGACGGACGGACGGACAGACGGACATGGCTAGATCGTCTCGGCTGTTGATGCTGATCAAGAATATATATACTTTATGGGGCCGGAAAAGCTTCCTTCTGCCTGTTACATACATTTTGGCGACTTTAATATACCATTTCACCCAATGGGTGTATACGTTTTTCCATATGGCCGGAAGTGGCCGTTGGCTGGTGGGGGCGCTAGGGTGCTCGAATGCTTGAGTGAGCGAAATACTAAGATATGCTTGTAAAAAGCATGCAAACCGATTTTTTTAAAAATACGAAAATGCATTGGTTATTATAAATTTAAAATATTTGGTTTACTGGTGTATGGTATATCCAAGTCGGCGAGACGACTTACTTACTTCATTGTTAGTCATTTCATTGACATCCAAGTCATCGAGGATTATTGGGTTCAACAAATTCGCTTTTGCCAAAGTGGTTGTTAGAATTAAATTTTCAAGGTCTGAAATGACCATTCTGTTTTTTGCTAGGATGGTTTCATAAAAGTGTTCGTGATTGACATTTTCTGTTTTACTTATTTGGTTTATGGAGTTCGTTATTGCATTCAGTTTTTCCTGTAATTTGTTGTTGATCTTGACTTGCTTATTTTCTGACTCTATTAATTGCTCTTGTTTAAACTTGATCTGTTCCCAGTCGTCAAAATCAGGAGTTCCGGCCACTACTTTCAATGCAGTGCCTAAAATATTTGAGCTTTTAGCGCCGCTATGATGAACCGTCATCGTTTCTATTAGCGTGTCGATTTTCCTAATATCTGTCGAAATAATTCTTTTAATATGATCTTCCTTAAAGAATTCAATAGTTTTCCTGGTCTCGTCCGCGTATGTCCAGTACGAGGTAATGTTTGTCGTATGTCCGAGCTAGCTGTACTCTTTCCAAACTGTCACGTCTCCGTCCAGTATCTGTATAAAGTCTGCTTTGGTATAGTCCGTAATTTTCATGGTCATTGTCGCGTGTGTCCTCAGTATTGTCAGTATCAGTATAAAGTCCGTTCTGTAATTTCTGATATAAAATAGTCTTATTACTCTAGTAGTTGTAGAAATGTGCAAACCTAATTTTAGAAAAACAATTTTTAGAGGTTCTATTTTAAATTGTTCTTATGGACCTCCCTCCCCTTTATAAGAACTTTAGTTCCTAAGTCAGCCTCTACAATTCCTTCTTTGTACAAAGGAGTAAGTTCGTTACCAAGCCGTTTGTTTGACTTTCTAGTTCTAGTTCTGTTTTCCTGTTCCATTTGTTTGTTCTGTGCGTCTTTTATCTTTTTGGCAATTTGCAATCCCTCTTCTACCGTAGTTTCATGAACTGCTTCCATGGGATTTTTGTTCAAGACTGAATGGATTGACCTGTTATACTTTACTGTTGCTGGTAGTATAACATCGATAGTGTCGCTAGCCTGAGCTGTTATTTTGTCGCATCGTGCGATCTCAAGTAACGTGCTGTGGAATCTTTCCAGTTGGCCATTAGATGTACTGTGTAGGGGTGGGGCGTTGACGATTTGTATTTCAAACTCATTTAATAGGAGGGACCTTATTGTTTCAGAGTTTATCGACCTTTCATTATCGCAATATATTGTCTTAACATTATCAAAGTAATCGACTAACTGTAGAATGGCCGGCTTTACGTCAACTATGGCTCTCGATGCTATAGGTAGGACTATCGCAAATTTAGAAAATTTATCTATGCAAGTCAGAACGAATCTTTTATCTGTGGAAAAAACGACGATGTGTAAGGATTCTCCTGCGTAAGCTGGTACTGGTGTAGTACCCAACACATTTTTTTTGGATGCCTGCGACAGAGCAGGGCTGGGCTGCACGGTGCGCCCTGTTATGTTCGGTCACTACAATTTCTTTTTGTTCCGACTTGTCTGGTACATCTGTAACGATGTGTTTGCAGTACCAGAATTTTGTTGCCGGATACAGTTCAACCAATTTGTGCTGAATGAGAGCAAGAGTTGGCAGTTCGCAACGTATTGCGTTTACCACTTCAGCATTTATTACGTCTTGCAGTGTTTGTAAGAGTGAATCAGGGTTTGATGTGCGTATTATGTGCCTGGACTTACTCTGGAAGAGAACGAATGTCTTTACCGAAGGGAACTCTGCTTCTTCAATCACGATCTGGTTTCGAAAACAATTTAAGGGCTTGTCGGATGCATCAATAGTGTAGGACAGAGACTCTTCACTATGGCAGGTTGCCCTATCGGATTCTGAATCTGGTGCTTCGAGAGCGTTAATGTTCTGACGCGAAAGGGCGTCTGCTACGAAATTTTCCTTTCCTGGCTTATAAATTATTTGTGCGCCATGTCCATCAATATATGCTTTCCAGCGTATTAGTTTCGCATTTGAATTTTTGTCTGATACGGCGAAGGTTAATGGCTGATGGTCGGTAAATATATTTAGGTCTCTTACCCCGTAAGGGTAGTTTCTCAAGTTTTTTAGTGACCACACTATGGCAAGAAGCTCTCTTTCGTTAGTCGCAAAATTTCTTTCGTTATTACGTAATTTACGGGATATCATGGTAATTGGTCTGCCTTTTTGTGAAAGGACACCGCATAGCCCATCACTAGATGCGTCTGTGGTAAGATCGAATGGTTGTCGATAATCTGGGTAGGCTAAAAAAACTTCTTCTGATGCTAAAATATCTTTTAGCTTGGAGAATGTCTACAATTGTTCTGAACTAAACTCGATTTTTATTTTCCGAAACATGTTTTTGCTAACTTTTCCATTATCGCCCTTTAAAATATCTGTAAGGGGACCTTGCGATTTTCGCGAAGTAGCGATAATAGCTGGCAAGGCCGAGAAATGATCTGAGATCAAAAAGGGTACTTGGCATTGGAAAATTTTTGATTGCCTGAACTTTGTCGGGTGAAGTTGTGATACCATCCCTAGATACGATAAATCCCAGATACTCCACACTTTTTTTAAAAAATTTGGATTGTTCCTGTGATACTCGCATCCCCGCGTCCTGAAGGCTTTTAAGGACCCATTCAATGTCCCTAACATGGTCTTCCTTTGTTTCAGAAAAAATAATAACATCGTCTATATAGACGTAGCATGTTGTACTTATCTTTTCCCTAAGGACGTCATCGATGGCCTTCTGGAAAATACTGGGTGCATTTTTGAGACCGAAGGGAAGTCTGCAGAATTCATACTTCCCATTATTGACAGAAAAAGCAGTTTTCTCCCTGTCTTTTTCTGCTAGTGTTATTTGATGAAATCCCGATTTAAGATCCAATGTTGTAAAATATTGGGCCTTTCCAATGTTCGACAAGATTGTTGAAAGCATTGGAATAGGGTACTTGTCATCTGTAGTATTTTGGTTTAGTTTCCTAAAGTCAATTACTAGCCTCTTTTTATGGAAGCCGTTTTCATCTGTTCCTTTTTTGTCGACCACCCAGGTCGGATTATTATAGGGAGATTTTGAGGGTCGAATTATGCCGTGGGCTAGAAGTTGTTTAACTTCTGCGTTGACAAAGTCCGTAACGCCCATTGGGAGTGGGTATAATCTGGAGTATACCGGTTCCCCATTTGTTCGAATAGTTGCTACAGTATTTATGTTATATGGCAGAGCCTCGTCAGGGTCTGCAAACGCTCCTACTCTTTCGTCCATCATCTTGTTGAAAGACTTAAGTACAGCAGCCGGGACGTCTGCGTCGTCGATATAAATGAAATTTACTTGTGGGCAACGTGTAAAATTAATGGCTTCAGATCCATTTTTTGTAATTATTTGGTTGTTTAATAGATTGATAGTTGCTCCGACCTTTTTTAAAAGGTCGAAACCAATTATGCCGTCGAAATCTTCTGGGATATTTATCAAGAAGAAATGTGCTTTAAGGCCAAAAATATGTATTGGGCATTTTTCCGTTACCTTTGAGGTCCCATGTATGGATCTGACATTAAATGGTTTTTCTGCGGGGGTGATGAATTTTAGTACCGCCATTGGACGAATATAGTTTTTTGAGGCCCCCGTATCGATAAGTAATTTAATTGTTTTTCCTCCTACTGTTCTGGTGATGAACGGTAGAAGGTTGTGTTCCCTAAAAAATTACAAGATTCTTCACTATCTGACAAGTCATCACTAGCTGCCAGAGCGCTCGCCTCTGCTTTTGTCTCATAGGCGTCTTCCCCAGGGGAATCCTGAGACGTGAAATGAACCTGCTGATTCTTTTTCGACCCGAATCCAGATTTTGTGGACTTATTTCCCGAATATCTGGTTGGTTGCCTATACTTTGAAGAGGAGTCAACCTCCATGGGTTCTGGTGTTGAGAACGCCTGAGCCCCAGGATTTTGTGGTGGCTTCCCTTTGTTATTTGGTTTTTCCTGAACCCTAGTATAATGAGGAGTCTTCTTGTATGCCCCTTGGCTATTTTCCGAGCTCCTCTTCTGATTAGCATTGTTTCGAAAATTTTGGTTCTTTTGTTCAAAGGGGCCCTGAGCTTTTTCCTCGGTAGCCCGCGCAAAGCTTGCAGCGAAGGCTGCGTAGTCGTGGCTTACTTCAGCTTCGTGCGCTAATGCTAGCGCAGTGGGTAAATCTTTGGGTTTTGCTGGTAGTACTACTACCCTGAGGTATTTCTTAAGCCCCGACACAAAGGAGTGTAGCGCATCGGACCTAAACTGCTCATTAAGCACGTTCGCTGACGCTGCCTCATGTGTCATTATCGTTTTATTAGTGAGGAGGGTCAATGTTTTTTCCACCTCGTCATAATACTGAGACAGCGATTGTTCCCCCTGTCGTAAGGTTCCCAATTTTTGTTGAATAACGCGAATGGGCGTTTTGTCAGCGTAGGTGAAGTCTAGTCGAGCTATGATCGCGTCGACATTTTTTACAGTGTTGTACGATGCTAGAGTGGAACTAGCGGCACCTTTTACCTTATTCCTGATTATTCCTACTGCTTGGTAGTGGGCGGAACTGCCCCTATAAGGTCGAAATAGTTCGTATGCGAATGAAGCTGCGGAGCGCCATGATATGTATTCGTTTGGATTGCCATCAAAATCTGGCAAGGATCTAACAATATCTAATGGTTCCTTACTCTCTATTCCTGGGACGATTTCGGCATCCCTATAAACCTCAACCTCCGGTGCGACTGGTATTAAACTTTCTAGCTGAGTCGATAAAGACTCCATTTCGTGGTTTAACTGTTGTGTGAAAGTAGACTGCATCTGTGCAGCTTGGTGGTCAAGCGCAGTCTGCACTGCCACTTGCACTATTTTCATCACTTCCTCTGTTTTTGGCATTTTGTGTGTTTCTTTCACTTGCTCACTGTTGCCTTCTATAACCTTTAGTAATTCTTTGTCACTACTAACACTATTTTTCCGGTTATCTCTCCACATGAACAGACGGGAACAAATATTTCGTTTAATAGTGTAAATTGTTTTTTATTCAATTAACAGACAGAGAATGTCAACTTCAACGTTTTAGTTTAGTAACCACCTCTAATGCTAAGCGATTTATTGCATATTTACACAATCCAAGATTAATTTATTTAGACAACAAAAATCTCACTTACATTTTTATTTTTCTGTTGATAAACTTCTATGCCCTCTTATTGCTGGATTGTGGCCGACGGTATTCTGGTGGAGTTTTTTCCGTTTGTTGTTGCTGCTTCTCGTCTTCAATTTTTTCTTCGCCGCTGCCGTCACCAGTCCAGTGACGTGACTATGTTGTTGTTTTTTTTTATTTTATTTTTTTATTTTTGTAGTGATAATTTCTTCACTACAATGTTTAAAGTTTTTTGTGTTTTTTGTTTTTTATTTCAATTCTATTTTTACTTAGAATTGTTTTTTAAGTTTTGGGCACTTTTAGTTTCCGTTGGGCGCCAGTAATATAAATGTTTATTTATATTTTTATTTTGATTTATTACAAGCCACAGTTTTGTGCGCTTGGAGTCCGAATTATAACTAACTAAACATTATTAAATAAACTACCCAAGAACCATAAGCATTGGCCATAGGAATGCTGACACTGCGCCTCGTGCCGCTAGCAGCGGTCAACGTCTTGCGGGCCAGCTCATATCACCCAGACCGTGGGATCGCTGACCCAGCGATGGTGGCCACTGCCAAATGCAGTATTAGCTATATTCATTTGTCCATGTTAACTTCTATGCAAGATCACCCGACTATAATACCCAAACGAAAAAAAGACATCAAATAAACAATTTAAATAGAGATAGACACGACTTCGAAATTGATACTAGATTTAAAGAAGCACCATTAGTAAAGTCAAAAACGACAAATCCATTCAAAAAGACAGGAGAAATAAATCAGTTAGATGAAAAACATTTTGAAGAAAGAAATAGAGGACAAAAGGTCACACACTACAATTCAAAATTCAAGAAGAAAAAGAAAGTTAATAAAAGCAAATACGAGAATAGATTATTACAGGTCAACAACTCAAGATGGCTTTTTGTGCATTATGCTATTTTTAACATTAAAATCAACATGCAGCCAATCCATTGACATAAACCCAGTAAAAGCACCGAACGGTTACTTAATATTTAAGACAGGAACCATGGATTTACTGACAAACTTTGAATATCATTATTTCAAAGTGAATTTAACGCTAATAGACATTATATATAACAATTTAATGCAACAAGCACAAGAATTCAATACCTAACAGAAAAACTAAGTAGGAAAATTAATGGAATACAAATTGTAAAACGTAACAAACGGGGACTAATTAACGGAATTGGTTCAATATACAAATATCTTTTGGTACTCTTGATCAGGACGATAAAGACGAATTAGAAGAAAAAATAATAATAAAATAAATAAATAATGAAAGCAATAGCGTACAAGCAAACAAACTAAATTACGTAATAGACACTATTAATAAAGGTTTAGAAGTACTAAACAACCTCAAGGAAGAAAAAAAGAAGTAAAATTATAAGTTCTAATCTTTAATTTTGAGCATTTCACAGAATACATCGAAGACATAGAATGGCATGCAGCTCACTAGACTAGGAATTTTCAACCCAAAACTTTTAAAACATAATCGCTTAGGTCATGTTAATTCGGAAAAACTATTGAATACAAAAACAACCACCTGGCTTAAACCAAATTCAAACGAGATATTTATCATTTCAAACATACCTCAAGAAATATCCCTGAGATACTTCCTTATCCAGATGAAAATAAAAATATTTTGAGAGAAAATTCATACGATAAATACTATTTTGACAACAACACTTTGTTCAATAATATACAAAACAAATAGAAACTAATGAATGTATAATAGGCATTTTAAATCCAATCCCAACCACTTGTAAATACACTAAAACATATAAACATTTTCAAACTAATTACATTTGTTCACGCCACCGGGTGAACAGCGGTGAGCGGCAAAGAGCAGTGGGGAGTCAGGAGGGTTTTTTGTGACTCTGGGGGGGGTGACTTGATTTTCTGATGGGCATCGCCATATTAATTGCGTACGAGTTTTTCACCCGAACACCCGTTCTTTTTCCTGATTATTTTATTTTGCGATTTGTCACTCTTTCAAACCGAACCATTTCATGGAAGTTGGGATACCTTGTGAATTTAATAAATCATCATTAATTTAAACAACACGACACTGATTTTCAAATACGCCAAGAACCGTATGTTAAAATAATTAATCCAGAAAGCTAATCAAAATCTTTAAGAACCATTTATAAATTAAAAGACATTGCCACTTATGAACAGTTCAAAGAAATTATTCTAAAAAACCATACTAAATTAACTTTTAAAACCACCCCAGAGATATTAAACACTAGAGAATAATACGTGATGGATTTCTATTCAATTGATAATACTGTGATAGTCGAAAAAAAAGACATGGTAAAATTCGATGGTTTCACCCTATTTCGGGTCTTGCGAATCGAACTGCATCATTAGTTTTTTAAGTTATCACGATGGTTTCATACAAAATTTTTTGCGGAAGTTTTTCATCAAAGTTGCCATTTTTTCGAAAAGGGTATTTTTTCCATTTGCTGCTATCTTCTAAAATATTTATTTTTTTACACACCTTCAGCAAAGTTTCTTAGAATTGAAAGGGCTACAAATTTTGGGAAGACATCTAGCCTCTAAATCAATCCGTTCCCGAGCATTGGGACAAAATGTAAAAAAAATCGAATCTTGACCAAATTTTTTTTTGTTTTCTTTCTCGCATTTTACTAATATTGAAAATTTTCTATTCGAATCTTGATCATAATATGAGAGTTTATTATGCTCAATGGCAGCAGAAGAGATACCAGACCTATCTAATTTACGATTTATAATATAACCATTTAATCAAATTGGATTTTTTTTTTAGATATGTTAACAAAATTAAACTAACTGTATTTGTTTAGTTTTTGAAAAATATTTATTGATTTGCGATGGCTCATACATTGATAGTAGCTCTTCAGGTTCGGAGCAAAATGTTGGCGGAATATATCTTTCTATTGGGCTTCGACATCTAGGAATTGGAATATTCTCCGAGTGAGGTACTGCAACTGTGTAGATTGCAAACTTTAATGTATAAACCAGTGAACTCTTCTTTAGTTTTGCGAGTTTATTCTGGCATGCGTATCAGTTACCCGTATGATGACCTTGTGGATCTATCCAAATCATTGGAATGCCGAAACCCATTTTTGCACTTAACCTTTTTGACCAATTCTGCAAATTGTTATTGCATTGTGTGCAGATATTGCTTGGTGCCAAATTTACGTCTCTAATCACTGGTAAATTAAAGTACTCCTCATAAATTGATGCAGTTCCAGGTGATATTTTGCGTCTATTGCGAGGGCTCTTAAATATTTCACATACGTTGCAAAATACGGCAAAACTTGTCGAATACTTGTTAATTTTAATTGAAGCTCAATGCAAGACACTTCTAAGCGTCAAAATTATGATTTAAATCTATGCTTACATGATCAGTAGAGGTAATTTCTTAACGGTGCTCGCAAAGGTACCCACCGAAATCAGTACAATAGAGATAAAAGTAAATTGATTTAAATGCACCCCTCCCCCTCCCCACGTACTCAAACCGGGCTACGCCCTTGACTAATAATGTTGTCAAATAAATAATATGCAGTTATGATACCGACTATATAAATATTTTGCAAAAACTGAACAAATACAGTTAGTTTAATTTTGTTTGTAAGAATTATTAATGCCGAATCTAGAATAGAAGATAAACAAACCAAGTTTAAAACTATCCTTTACACATATAACCACAAAACTAAACATCTAACGGATATCTTTATCTACGCAGGCACACCTCTTTAGCAAGCAAAGTAAAACAGATTGAAAAATTAAATGAAAATAGGAACCATTTTGAAATAAATACAAAATGTTACACACTTTAAGAAAACAGGAGAAATTACCCAAGTTGACGATAAACATTACATTGAAAAATACCGAGGTAGACAAACAACACACTACAAGTCGAAATTCAAGAAAAAAACGAACACTCATTAAAATTAATATACTAATTAATTTCAGAAATCCCAATATTTCTATTTCTACTCTTGTTAATGGTACACTCAACGCGTAATTAAAGCATTGAAATTAACCGGATAAAGGCCCCTAATAAATATCTTATTTTCAAAACAGGAACCATGGATTTACCCTCAGATTTCGAATATCATTATATAACTGTAAATTTAACCAACTTACAAAATACTTACAATAACTTATTAGAACATTGTTCATATTCAATATTTAGTCGAAAAATTAAATCGCGAAATGAATGGTATTGAAATAATAAAAAAAATAAGCGAGGACTGATTAACATAATAGGAACAGCACATAAATATCTTTTCGACACCTTAGACCAAAATGATAAAGAAAAGGTAGAACAAAAACTTGTTCGTTCCTATGAAAGCTACATGATATAGTCACCCGATCGTGATCAAACTTGGTACAGTCATTAATACCTATGTTAAACTAAGAATCATACATTTTTATGACAATAGCTTAATAAGGAACGAAGTCATAAAAACACTGTTTTCGACCGATCGTTCCTATGGGAGCAATATGATATAGTAATCTGATCTTGATCAAATTTGGCATAGTCGGTTACAACTGTAATAAACTCACCAATTTCACGATAGTAGCTCAGAAAATAACGAAGTTATAGATGTACAAACTATGCAGTATATTAATCCTACATGCAAAATTTCAACTCTGTAGCTCTACCAGTCTAGGAGGAGTTCGCGTCGATCCAGACGGACGGACGAACGGACATGGCTAAATGAACTCGTCTCGTCCTGCTGATCAAGAATATATATACTTTATATGGTCGGAGATGTTTCCTTCTAGGCGTTGCACACTTCTGACCAAAATTAATATACCCTTTTTGCAAGGGTATAATGATTTGACAAAATAATCTTTTTTTATTTTTTATGATTGTTAAACCAATTTGACGTAAAAAATATATTTTCATCTATTCTTCTGGAAAATGTAAGTGCAAAGAAAACTTTTACTGTTTTTCGGTCACTCAGACGACAAAAAAAGATGACTTAACAAATAAGCAAAATTACGGTAAACTCGAACTCTTACGGCTCTCTTTATATTTTTTACGGTTACTTCACGTATCTAAGTTTCATTTTAGAGCAGAACCTTTACGGCAACAGAAACTCTAGTGCCGGAAATAATTTAAAGAGTAATCTCTTAAAAAAGTAGCAAGTTTACTAAAAACACAAACTCAACTTCTTTTACAAATATTTTGTACATTTTAACTTTTTGTCACTATTTCTATCCAAAAATATAAAATTGGAACATTTTGTAATAAAATATAATGAAAAACAGACAGATCTTTGGTACTTTATGTTTAGGTCCTGTGGTTGACCTTTTTCCGGAAATGCCCATATATAGTCATATATCCAACGTCAATACCCAATAACATAAATTTTTCGCCCCCTAAAATTTATAACTTTAAAGTAAACATCCGTTAGCGTGTGAACGCTAACTCATAGTTAAAACACAGGCCAATAAAATCCGTTTTATTCATAAAACATTGAACACTTGCAATAATAATTGTCCCCCAAAAATCAAAAGCGTGAGAACGCTAATTCAACATTAAAATTCGGGCCAATCAAATCGCATCAATATCGATCACGCCACTGAAGGGCTCACAAATTTAGCCTATAAATATTACTATAAGACATTTTTGTTTTTCAGTTTTAAGTTTTCGTTCAACAAATAAAGTCCCCGATTTTAACTCAAACAGACATTATCTCTTTTTTTTCCCTTTTGGAAAAACATAATATTTAATTGGCGCAGTCGGTAGGATTGGTAAAAGTGAACTTGTAATTCTATCCGTGAACACATAGAATTATTATCCGTGTGTTACATAGAATTAGTGAATAATCACTATAAAATTCCGATCCGACATCAAGAACTTACGGGGAGTGCTCAAAAGCCTACAACAGTGAAAAATATTTACGCCAACTGTGCGCGAAAAAAAGTTTCCTCTACTGTGTGTTACAAAAATAAACTCCAATTGTGGAACAAAAACGCCAATTTGTGTGCGAACAAAAAACAAAACACCAAAAAACCCAGAAAATCAACAAAACAAACCACCACTGAAAAAAAAAAATGGCCGTAGAACTCACAGAAGCCCACCTCAATTAAGCACTGTCTTCATTAGGACAGGTGGCAAACTATGATAGAGCGCCAGAGAATCTGACCGCATTCATAAGGAGGATAGATTTCATCATGCACTTATATCCAACCCATGATATAAGGCAACATAACATACTGTTCAGCGCATCGAGATGCAGCTCACTGGAGAGGCACAACGGCTCTCGCAAATTGGACAAGTCAACACCTGGCCGGAACTAAGATCATTCCTCATCAATGAATTGAAGACGCAGACCTCTTGTGAGGAACTTCTTCGACGCCTCTACAACACCAACTATACAGGAAACCTTCGTAAGTTTGTAACAGAATTAGAAGACAAATCCTATATTATCACAAACAAACTAAGTCTGGAAAACCATGCAAATAACACTATTCTTTATACAAATGCTTTAAATAACACTATAAAAGATGTGATAAACAAAAATTAACCGATAGATTATTTATGACGATAGCTAGATATGATATAACCACAGTTAGCAAGCTGAAACAAGTAGCTCAAAGAGAAGGGTTATACGAGAATAGTATAACAGAAAACAGAAAATCAAATCAAAGCCAAAATCAAAACCAAAAAGGTGGAAAACCCTTTGTACCCAATAGTACTCCGTCTCAAACAAAACAATCCGATACACAAAACCAACAACTTTTTCAAGAGTTTCAACAAAAATTAAATATTGACAGGGCTCAAAATCCAATGAATTGTCAGCAGCAAAATAGGTATCCAAAAAATAATGTAGCAAACCAGCCTACAAAAAGGCAAAGAGAAAGTAATAGTGGAATTAGCAAAATGGACACATCAGAAAATTTTCATCAGAATGCCTCGGATCAATCGGAAGAAGAAATAGAGACAAGTCCTTCATCAGAATAACAATGAACAATAAACCTTTGCGATGTGTAGTCGACTCATGATCTTCAATAAATATAATGTCCGAAAACTTTTTTAATTTCAAAACCTATTTAGGAGATTCCAAAATTCAAATGATTGAAGGAGCAGTAGAATTAAAAGAAATCATTTTCCTTGCACCCAGCAAACTTTGTCCGACAGAACAAAAATTTTATATCCATACATTTTCAAATAAATACAATATGTTGATATGCAGAACTTTCCTAAAAGCCTGCAAAGCCCAAATAAATTATGAAGAAGAATACGCAAAACTAGGAAATTATACATTTTATTTCAGAGATATTGAAGAAATAGAAGAAGAACATAACATAGAATGTTTGGACCCACCTACAGAGAGGGACCCAGAAACAAGTTTTGCGATTGAAAATGAAATAGTAGAAAGCAATGAGTATAGACTCGACCATTTAAACAACGAAGAAACACAAAAACTCAAAAAAGTCTTGTACGAATTCAGTGACATACAGTACCGCGAAGGTGAAAATTTGACTTTCACGAGTACAATAAAACACTCTATTCATACAAAACATGAGGACCCAATATACAAACACCCATACAAATACCCACAAATCTTTGACGAAGAAGTCAATAAACAGATTAATGAAATGATAGAACAGGGAATCATTCGAAAATCGAAATCGCCCTATTGTTCTCCAATCTGGATCGTAAAAGAGGACGCGTCCAAGGAACAAAAGTTCCGCTTAGTAATCGACTATCGTAGTCTAAATGAGATTACTGTCGATGACAAGTTCCCAATACCGGTAATGGATGAAATATTAGACAAACTTGGAAAATGTCAATATTTCACAACAATTGACCTCGCCAAAGGATTCCATCAAATCCAAATGGATCCCAAATCAATAGAAAAAACCGCATTCTCCACTAAACATGGTCATTACGAGTACATACGAATGCCATTTGGGATAAAAAATGCAGCAGCAACGTTCCAAAGATGTATGAACAATTTACTAGAAGATTTAATCTATAAAGATTGTTTAGTTTATTTAGACGATATAATTGTGTATTCCACCTCATTAGAAGAACATTTGGCATCACTAAAAAAGGTTTTTACTAAATTGCGAAAAGCTAATCTAAAACTACAATTAAATAAATGCGAGTTCTTGAAAAAGGAAACAGAATTTTTATGTCACGTCATAACTACAGAAGGCATCAAACCAAACCCAGATAAAGTCAAAGCAATTCAAAATTTTCCTATCCCTAAAACCCCAAAAGAAATAAAATCAGTCTTGGGATTATGTGGATTCTTCCGGAAAATTATACCAAACTTTGCACATATTGCAAAACCTTTAACTCTCGGATTGAAAAAAGGAGCTAAGATTAACATAAACAACCCAGACTATATTTCATCCTTTGAGAAATTAAAATATCTCCTTATGAACGATCCCATACTTGCATATCCCGATTTCAAAAAACCTTTTTTCCTAACCACAGATGCTAGCAATATAGCTTTAGGTGCGTTCATCTCACTGGACCATAGACCTATTTCTTATGCTAGTAGAACACTTAACGAACATGAATTTAATTATTCAGCCATAGAAAAGGAATTACTATCTATCGTATGGGCAACCAAATATTTTAGGCCATACCTCTTCGGTAGACATTTTGAAATCCTAAGTGATCATAAACCCCTTGTCTGGTTGCACAATATCAAAGAACCTAATATGAAATTACAGAGATGGAAGATAAAATTGAACGAATTCGATTACAAAATAAAATACTTACCAGGAAAAGAGAATCACGTAGCAGATGCCCTTTCCAGAATTAAAACAGATGAAAACTTTTTAGGATCAACAGAAAGCACCGCAGCCACAATACATAGTGCTCATGAGGATAATGGAAATTACATTCCAATAGTAGAAAACCCCATTAATTATTTCAACAGGCAAATAGAATTCATTAGAGGTTCAGAAGACAAAGCAGAAACAACAACTTATTTTTATAAATCAATCATAAAAATAACATACAAAGAAATGACTAATGCTTACGCAAGGGATATAATCAAAAGATATCTTTGCAGTAAGAAAACTGTACTATATTTTCATAATGAACAAGATTTTCCCATATTCCAACAAGCCTTTATTGAAATAATACGATCAAACACAAATACAAAAACCTCGAAATCTAGCATTAAGTTAGAGGACCTTTAAACGTTTGCACAATTCAAAAAAACAATCCTAAAACAACATAAAGAATTATTACATCCAGGAATCGAAAAAACGATTAATTTGTTAAAGAAAAATATTATTTCACCGATTTTCAAAACCTAATTCAAAACATTATTAATGAATGCTCAGTATGCAATATCGCAAAGACCGAAAATAGAAATACAAAACTAACTTTCGAAATAACACCAGAAACTTTTAATATCAGAGAAAAATACGTCATGGACATCATGTAAAAGATCAATAATTTACAATTCCTTTCATGCAGTGACATTTACTACAAATTTGCAACACTTGTAGAAGTAAAGTCTATAGATTGGTTAGAAGACAAGAGAGCAGTTATGAAAGTATTCACTGAAATGGGCAAACCAATAGAAATAAAATCAGACAAAGATTCAGCATTTCTGTGTATAGCACTAAAAAATTGGCTACAAGAAGAAAATGTAAAGTTAGACATCACAACAAGTAAAAACGGCATTTCAGACGTAGAAAGATTCCTTAAAACAGTAAATGAAAAACTCAGAATTATAAATAGTGAAAATGCCATCGAAGATAAATTAATCAAATTAGAAAAAGTTCTCTACATATACAACCATAAAGCGAGACATAAAACAATTAACCGAACGCCAGCGGACATTTTTATGTAAGTAAAATAAATGTTTATTTATATTTTCATTTTGATTTATTACAATCCACAGTTTTGTGCGCTTGGAGTCCGAATTATAACTAACTAAACATTATTAAATAAACTACCCAAGAACCCTAAGCATTGGCCATAGGAATGCTGACACTGCGCCTCGTGCCGCTAGCAGCGGTCAACGTCTGCGGGCCGGCTCATATTACCCAGACCGTGGGATCGCTGACCCAGCGATCGTGGCCACTGCCAAATGCAGTATTAGCTATATTCATTTGTCCATGTTAACTCCTCCCTCGCTTAAGTGGTGGCCGTCCCCGAACTTCTGTAGGTCAAGAGACTTTTGAAGAGTTGTTACTAAGTTGCGTCTCTGTAGTCTGCGAATGGCCAGATAAATTGCGAACCAAATTGCGACTATCCCAATAGTGACACTGCTGCTCAATACAGGGCCCGATATTATTTTTGAGCGTAGTCCGGTTATATGCCGGAGATTGTTGATGCTCAGTTCGTGGAGGAAAGGCAGGCTTAAGTGTTCCCGGTACCTCGTAATGTTGATTTGTGACTCGGCTGTCACCATTGGCTTCTTTCTGAGCAAATCATACTTGTTGACAAACGTTGTTTGGTTGATGGTTATCTTGTCGGTGAATGTCACCAGGTAGGTGCCGTTCACCCTTTTTTCGTTGCCAACTTCGTCTATGATGTCCATGGTGGCGTCGTTGATGACAACCATTCCCTCGTCCACAACTATTAAGGGTTCCAGGTGACCTGGTCTGGAGCTACAATGGGCTTGAGTTCCGGCTACTAATTGTTGCGTGCAGCCATTCATGGGCGATCTTTTGCAGAATGTTGTGGTTACCGCCAAGTGGCAACCCTCGACTGAGAATAGCTCCATACCACAATCAGCAACTACGTTTCTGTTATTATAATCTAAAATGATGTTATCCCGCTCTACCGGGTAAAGGCTGATTTTCTTACACACAGATTCTGGGTGAGGATATTTGATTAGAAAGTACAAAATGTTAAAATTTTGAAAAACCTTATTACTACCTACATCTAATAAATCTGACACACTAATATTTGTGAGATTTTTTATACCATACACCCATAGGGTGAAATGGTATATTAAAGTCGCCAAAATGTATGTAACAGGCAGAAGGAAGCTTTTCCGACCCCATAAAGTATATATATTCTTGATCAGCATCAATAGCCGAGACGATCTAGCCATGTCCGTCTGTCCGTCCGTCCGTCCGTCCGTCCGTCCGTCTGTATGAACACCTAGATCTCGGAGACTATAAGAGCTAGAGCCACCAAATTTGGTATGTAGACTCGTGTCATATGTACGCTTATCGAGTTTGTTTCAAATGTTTGCCACGCCCCCTACCGCCCCCGCAAATGATATAAAACCGATTTTCTCAAACACTATAGCAACTAGAGACACAAAATTTGGTATGTATATTTGCTAAGTAAATGCGCACATTTTGTATTTGTACAAATTTTGCCACGCCCCCTACCGCCCCCGCAAATTAAATAAAACCGATTTTCTCAAAAACTAGCTAGAGACACCATAGTTGGTATAAATATTTGCTTAGTAATTGCGCACATTTTTGATGTGTAAAAATTTTGCCACGCCCCTTTCCGCCCCCGTAATTTGAAAAAACTCGATTATCTCCCGTAATTTTCTACCTTTTGCAATCAAATGTAGCACACTTAAATTTGATACTAATATCAAGCAAAATACCAAATTTGATCAAAATCGGAATAAAAATAGTCAAGTTATGCATATAAACGTTTTTCCATATGGCCGGAAGTGGCCGTTGGCTGGTGGGGGCGCTAGGGTGCTCGAATGCTTGAGTGAACGAAATACTAAGATATGCTTGTAAAAAGCATGCAAACCGATTTTTTTAAAAATACGAAAATGCATTGGTTATTATAAATTTAAAATATTTGTTTTACTGGTGTATGGTATATCCAAGTCGGCGAGACGACTTACTTACTTCATTGTTAGTCATTTCATTGACATCCAAGTCATCGAGGATTATTGGGTTCAACAAATTCGCTTTTGCCAAAGTGGTTGTTAGAATTAAATTTTCAAGGTCTGAAATGACCATTCTGTTTTTTGCTAGGATGGTTTCATAAAAGTGTTCGTGATTGACATTTTCTGTTTTACTTATTTGGTTTATGGAGTTCGTTATTGCATTCAGTTTTTCCTGTAATTTGTTGTTGATCTTGACTTGCTTATTTTCTGACTCTATTAATTGCTCTTGTTTAAACTTGATCTGTTCCCAGTCGTCAAAATCAGGAGTTCCGGCCACTACTTTCAATGCAGTGCCTAAAATATTTAAGCTTTTAGCGCCGCTATGATGAACCGTCATCGTTTCTATTAGCGTGTCGATTTTCCTAATATCTGTCGAAATAATTCTTTTAATATGATCTTCCTTAAAGAATTCAATAGTTTTCCTGGTCTCGTCCGCGTATGTCCAGTACGAGGTAATGTTTGTCGTATGTCCGAGCTAGCTGTACTCTTTCCAAACTGTCACGTCTCCGTCCAGTATCTGTATAAAGTCTGCTTTGGTATAGTCCGTAATTTTCATGGTCATTGTCGCGTGTGTCCTCAGTATTGTCAGTATCAGTATAAAGTCCGTTCTGTAATTTCTGATATAAAATAGTCTTATTACTCTAGTAGTTGTAGAAATGTGCAAACCTAATTTTAGAAAAACAATTTTTAGAGGTTCTATTTTAAATTGTTCTTATGGACCTCCCTCCCCTTTATAAGAACTTTAGTTCCTAAGTCAGCCTCTACAATTCCTTCTTTGTACAAAGGAGTAAGTTCGTTACCAAGCCGTTTGTTTGACTTTCTAGTTCTAGTTCTGTTTTCCTGTTCCATTTGTTTGTTCTGTGCGTCTTTTATCTTTTTGGCAATTTGCAATCCCTCTTCTACCGTAGTTTCATGAACTGCTTCCATGGGATTTTTGTTCAAGACTGAATGGATTGACCTGTTATACTTTACTGTTGCTGGTAGTATAACATCGATAGTGTCGCTAGCCTGAGCTGTTATTTTGTCGCATCGTGCGATCTCAAGTAACGTGCTGTGGAATCTTTCCAGTTGGCCATTAGATGTACTGTGTAGGGGGTGGGGCGTTGACGATTTGTATTTCAAACTCATTTAATAGGAGGGACCTTATTGTTTCAGAGTTTATCGACCTTTCATTATCGCAATATATTGTCTTAACATTATCAAAGTAATCGACTAACTGTAGAATGGCCGGCTTTACGTCAACTATGGCTCTCGATGTTATAGGTAGGACTATCGCAAATTTAGAAAATTTATCTATGCAAGTCAGAACGAATCTTTTATCTGTGGAAAAAACGACGATGTGTAAGGATTCTCCTGCGTAAGCTGGTACTGGTGTAGTACCCAACACATTTTTTTTGGATGCCTGCGACAGAGCAGGGCTGGGCTGCACGGTGCGCCCTGTTATGTTCGGTCACTACAATTTCTTTTTGTTCCGACTTGTCTGGTACATCTGTAACGATGTGTTTGCAGTACCAGAATTTTGTTGCCGGATACAGTTCAACCAATTTGCAAGAGTTGGCAGTTCGCAACGTATTGCGTTTACCACTTCAGCATTTATTACGTCTTGCAGTGTTTGTAAGAGTGAATCAGGGTTTGATGTGCGTATTATGTGCCTGGACTTACTCTGGAAGAGAACGAATGTCTTTACCGAAGGGAACTCTGCTTCTTCAATCACGATCTGGTTTCGAAAACAATTTAAGGGCTTGTCGGATGCATCAATAGTGTAGGACAGAGACTCTTCACTATGGCAGGTTGCCCTATCGGATTCTGAATCTGGTGCTTCGAGAGCGTTAATGTTCTGACGCGAAAGGGCGTCTGCTACGAAATTTTCCTTTCCTGGCTTATAAATTATTTGTGCGCCATGTCCATCAATATATGCTTTCCAGCGTATTAGTTTCGCATTTGTCGTTCCTTTTTTGTCGACCACCCAGGTCGGATTATTATAGGGAGATTTTGAGGGTCGAATTATGCCGTGGGCTAGAAGTTGTTTAACTTCTGCGTTGACAAAGTCCGTAACGCCCATTGGGAGTGGGTATAATCTGGAGTATACCGGTTCCCCACAGTATTTATGTTATATGGCAGAGCCTCGTCAGGGTCTGCAAACGCTCCTACTCTTTCGTCCATCATCTTGTTGAAAGCCTTAAGTACAGCAGCCGGGACGTCTGCGTCGTCGATATAAATGAAATTTACTTGTGGGCAACGTGTAAAATTAATGGCTTCAGATCCATTTTTTGTAATTATTTGGTTGTTTAATAGATTGATAGTTGCTCCGACCTTTTTTAAAAGGTCGAAACCAATTATGCCGTCGAAATCTTCTGGGATATTTATCAAGAAGAAATGTGCTTTAAGGCCAAAAATATGTATTGGGCATTTTTCCGTTACCTTTGAGGTCCCATGTATGGATCTGACATTAAATGGTTTTTCTGCGGGGGTGATGAATTTTAGTACCGCCATTGGACGAATATAGTTTTTTGAGGCCCCCGTATCGATAAGTAATTTAATTGTTTTTCCTCCTACTGTTCTGGTGATGAACGGTAGAAGGTTGTGTTCCCTAAAAAATTACAAGATTCTTCACTATCTGACAAGTCATCACTAGCTGCCAGAGCGCTCGCCTCTGCTTTTGTCTCATAGGCGTCTTCCCCAGGGGAATCCTGAGACGTGAAATGAACCTGCTGATTCTTTTTCGACCCGAATCCAGATTTTGTGGACTTATTTCCCGAATATCTGGTTGGTTGCCTATACTTTGAAGAGGAGTCAACCTCCATGGGTTCTGGTGTTGAGAACGCCTGAGCCCCAGGATTTTGTGGTGGCTTCCCTTTGTTATTTGGTTTTTCCTGAACCCTAGTATAATGAGGAGTCTTCTTGTATGCCCCTTGGCTATTTTCCGAGCTCCTCTTCTGATTAGCATTGTTTCGAAAATTTTGGTTCTTTTGTTCAAAGGGGCCCTGAGCTTTTTCCTCGGTAGCCCGCGCAAAGCTTGCAGCGAAGGCTGCGTAGTCGTGGCTTACTTCAGCTTCGTGCGCTAATGCTAGCGCAGTGGGTAAATCTTTGGGTTTTGCTGGTAGTACTACTACCCTGAGGTATTTCTTAAGCCCCGACACAAAGGAGTGTAGCGCATCGGACCTAAACTGCTCATTAAGCACGTTCGCTGACGCTGCCTCATGTGTCATTATCGTTTTATTAGTGAGGAGGGTCAATGTTTTTTCCACCTCGTCATAATACTGAGACAGCGATTGTTACCCCTGTCGTAAGGTTCCCAATTTTTGTTGAATAACGCGAATGGGCGTTTTGTCAGCGTAGGTGAAGTCTAGTCGAGCTATGATCGCGTCGACATTTTTTACAGTGTTGTACGATGCTAGAGTGGAACTAGCGGCACCTTTTACCTTATTCCTGATTATTCCTACTGCTTGGTAGTGGGCGGAACTGCCCCTATAAGGTCGAAATAGTTCGTATGCGAATGAAGCTGCGGAGCGCCATGATATGTATTCGTTTTGATTGCCATCAAAATCTGGCAAGGATCTAACAATATCTAATGGTTCCTTACACTCTATTCCTGGGACGATTTCGGCATCCCTATAAACCTCAACCTCCGGTGCGACTGGTATTAAACTTTCTAGCTGAGTTGATAAAGACTCCATTTCGTGGTTTAACTGTTGTGTGAAAGTAGACTGCATCTGTGCAGCTTGGTGGTCAAGCGCAGTCTGCACTGCCACTTGCACTATTTTCATCACTTCCTCTGTTTTTAGCATTTTGTGTGTTTCTTTCACTTGCTCACTGTTGCCTTCTATAACCTTTAGTAATTCTTTGTCACTACTATCACTATTTTTCCGGTTATCTCTCCACATGAACAGACGGGAACAAATATTTCGTTTAATAGTGTAAATTGTTTTTTATTCAATTAAGACAGAGAATGTCAACTTCAACGTTTTAGTTTAGTAACCACCTCTAATGCTAAGCGATTTATTGCATATTTACACAATCCAAGATTAATTTATTTAGACAACAAAAATCTCACTTACATTTTTATTTTTCTGTTGATAAACTTCTATGCCCTCTTATTGCTGGATTGTGGCCGACGGTATTCTGGTGGAGTTTTTTCCGTTTGTTGTTGCTGCTTCTCGTCTTCAATTTTTTCTTCGCCGCTGCCGTCACCAGTCCAGTGACGTGACTATGTTGTTGTTTTTTTTTATTTTATTTTTTTATTTTTATAGTGATAATTTCTTCACTACAATGTTTAAAGTTTTTTGTGTTTTTTGTTTTTTATTTCAATTCTATTTTTACTTAGAATTGTTTTTTAAGTTTTGGGCACTTTTAGTTTCCGTTGGGCGCCAGTAATATAAATGTTTATTTATATTTTTATTTTGATTTATTACAAGCCACAGTTTTGTGCGCTTGGAGTCCGAATTATAACTAACTAAACATTATTAAATAAACTACCCAAGAACCATAAGCATTGGCCATAGGAATGCTGACACTGCGCCTCGTGCCGCTAGCAGCGGTCAACGTCTTGCGGGCCAGCTCATATCACCCAGACCGTGGGATCGCTGACCCAGCGATGGTGGCCACTGCCAAATGCAGTATTAGCTATATTCATTTGTCCATGTTAACTTCTATGCAAGATCACCCGACTATAATACCCAAACGAAAAAAAGACATCAAATAAACAATTTAAATAGAGATAGACACGACTTCGAAATTGATACTAGATTTAAAGAAGCACCATTAGTAAAGTCAAAAACGACAAATCCATTCAAAAAGACAGGAGAAATAAATCAGTTAGATGAAAAACATTTTGAAGAAAGAAATAGAGGACAAAAGGTCACACACTACAATTCAAAATTCAAGAAGAAAAAGAAAGTTAATAAAAGCAAATACGAGAATAGATTATTACAGGTCAACAACTCAAGATGGCTTTTTGTGCATTATGCTATTTTTAACATTAAAATCAACATGCAGCCAATCCATTGACATAAACCCAGTAAAAGCACCGAACGGTTACTTAATATTTAAGACAGGAACCATGGATTTACTGACAAACTTTGAATATCATTATTTCAAAGTGAATTTAACGCTAATAGACATTATATATAACAATTTAATGCAACAAGCACAAGAATTCAATACCTAACAGAAAAACTAAGTAGGAAAATTAATGGAATACAAATTGTAAAACGTAACAAACGGGGACTAATTAACGGAATTGGTTCAATATACAAATATCTTTTTGGTACTCTTGATCAGGACGATAAAGACGAATTAGAAGAAAAAATAATAATAAAATAAATAAATAATGAAAGCAATAGCGTACAAGCAAACAAACTAAATTACGTAATAGACACTATTAATAAAGGTTTAGAAGTACTAAACAACCTCAAGGAAGAAAAAAAAGAAGTAAAATTATAAGTTCTAATCTTTAATTTTGAGCATTTCACAGAATACATCGAAGACATAGAATGGCATGCAGCTCACTAGACTAGGAATTTTCAACCCAAAACTTTTAAAACATAATCGCTTAGGTCATGTTAATTCGGAAAAACTATTGAATACAAAAATAACCACCTGGCTTAAACCAAATTCAAACGAGATATTTATCATTTCAAACATACCTCAAGAAATATCCCTGAGATACTTCCTTATCCAGATGAAAATAAAAATATTTTGAGAGAAAATTCATACGATAAATACTATTTTGACAACAACACTTTGTTCAATAATATACAAAACAAATAGAAACTAATGAATGTATAATAGGCATTTTAAATCCAATCCCAACCACTTGTAAATACACTAAAACATATAAACATTTTCAAACTAATTACATTTGTTCACGCCACCGGGTGAACAGCGGTGAGCGGCAAAGAGCAGTGGGGAGTCAGGAGGGTTTTTTGTGACTCTGGGGGGGGGTGACTTGATTTTCTGATGGGCATCGCCATATTAATTGCGTACGAGTTTTTCACCCGAACACCCGTTCTTTTTCCTGATTATTTTATTTTGCGATTTGTCACTCTTTCAAACCGAACCATTTCATGGAAGTTGGGATACCTTGTGAATTTAATAAATCATCATTAATTTAAACAAAGTTCTCGCGCGTTTTAATTTCACTCCAAACTCACCAGACCCAGAAGAAATTGGCATCCGTCAAAGTTGTACAAAGTTGTACGGATGTCCTTCCGCTCCTCCAGCTTGCATCGGCGGAATTCCTGATAAGTACAAAATTTCTTTATTCACATTTCATTTGCCCATTCATACTAATAAAAGTGTGAGATTTCCCGCGCTTCCATAGCGACCTACACACTTTTAAATATTTGTATGTACATACCTGACCTGTTCCAAGGTTATATGGTATTTCCCAATCCTTAGTGTGTTTGTCCAACCTTTTTTTTTCCATTCCACGACCACGCATTTTTTCCTCACTTGTCCAATTCCACTTTTATTTTCTCCATTCACCATACATATGTAAAACTCGTTTACACCCACATGTACATGTATTTTCCACAGCTGTTTGCCAAGTCCGCGTAAAAGTTTAAAAGCCAAAAAAATCATTGAAGTGTTATAGTAAAAAAAAAATAGTAATTAAAGTGTTCACCGCGATTTCTTGTGTGTTCGAGTTATTTCAATTGCCCAGTTAATTTCCTCACGCGCGTATCCGCAAACCGGTGCAGCTATTTACGTAAATACATTTTCATATATTGATGCACGCACATATGTACATATCCACATACACATCATCCATTTCGGTGTCGCACATTTAAAAAAAAAAAGGGAGAGGAAAGAAACCCAACAAGGGCATTGAATTTCCTATCATCCGATCGAGTTAGCTATATAACAAATTACTTACGTTTTTTGAACAACGCGCGTGCATACAAACATATATACTTACCTGTGTACATACGCATGCACATATCTCATAACATTTGCCCATATGCACTGATCGGTTCGTTTTCCTTTATGGTCACACATTTGGGTGCTTTTTTCTTTCGCGCACAACACTCGCGGTGTGTGAAAAGCGTCCATCCAGCAGCTGTTTCGGCGGCTCGAGGGCGCCAAATTCAAATTACATTATTTCCGATTCCTTTTTTCAGCCTAATAATACATCCGTCCATATTGATAAATAAATATATATATTTTTTCCGGCCATTATTTTGCCCACATATATATATCCGTCCATATCTATGAATACATACCTACTGTAAGATGCCAGTTTTTATGACTTATGTTAAATGTTTACACATATATCGATGTCAGTATTTTTAAGTATTGATTGTTAGTAGTAATTTAGTATGTTAAGTATCGATTGTTAGTATTAAGGCGTCTATCGGTATGCGGCCTAAGGCCACACTGGAAGTTCTCTCTCTCTTCTTTCGGCAACACACAGACAAGACAGACGCAAAAAGAAAAAAATAAATCTCCTGCCAATTAATTAATTGGCGCTGTGCCCGCAGCTGCCGGATAGCGTTGCAAAAATACGTTTTTTCATGATCGCGTTTGGCAAAAATTATATATGCAATCGATAGGAAATACTTCAGAGATTATGAATCCGAAATCGGTTGAGATTCATGGGTGCTAGAGGCGTCCAAAGTTGAGTCATTTTAAGTAAATAAGAAAATATGATAATTTAAAAAAAATCGCAACTTTAAAACTAAATATTGGGCGATTTCAACAATCGATCTTGGATTTATCAGAAAAGTATGTTCTTTATTAATAGCATGTTTCATAAATTTTAATAATTACTTAAATAGTTATTGAACTAGAAGCGTTTAAAAAATGTACTAAATATTGGCATTTTTTGAACTTTGGTGGAATACAACTAACAAGTATCACCTAGTATCACTACCGGACTACATACAATAGGTAGGTGAAATATTTACCTATCAGATGTATATGGTCCTAATATGCGGAGACCTGCGACACCGATGCGTAAGCTATAAAACTAAGGCAGCTTCGACTAAAAAATGCGCTGCAGGTATAAGGAAGAAGAAGAGCGCATGCGTATTGGCCTGTAGCTTCTGTGCATTTAAATGATAACATTGCGTAATGCTGTTTTGCAAATACTACCTGTTTACATATATGCCTTTCTACAATGATAAATTGCTAATTACCTGCTTTGGAAAAACTGACATGACAGGTAAATGTTATTTAAGTTGATGAAAAATTTGTCCTAATATCGATTTTGAGTTTTAACTAGTTAACTCTAAAAATACAATATGAAGTGCTAATTATTCCTCTCGTTTGCGACAGTTTATTTTTAACTCCATAAGTGGAAACACCTTAAATCATGACTGAATAGTATTTGTCAATATAATTCAAGCCAGTTTTATTTATTTGTGCAAAAATGTTGTTAAAGAATGAAAGAATTTTGAAAGTTTTCCACGAGTGTGAAAACTTAAATGATTTTGAAATGGGATTGCTGGGGGGAGAAAACGCTAGTACGGAGCTTAAGGTAAAAATCAAATAAACACACTCTTACTTAAGGAGAGAATGGATCGTAAGCGGCAGAAATCTGCCAAATTTCGTGAAAAAATGAAGTTTGGCTTGAGGAGTATACGTCATTCGTAGATTCGGAGTACGAAGATGATCAACCATCAACTAGCCTAGGAAGAGGAAGGCTACTGAAAGCATTACAACGGAGCATCTTTCAGAAGCACTTTCTTTAAAGTATACAAAGGAAAAAGAGAGGGCAAAGGCGAGCATTACGAAAGCTGTGCAGATTGGATTTTCCAAGAAAAAAGCAGTACCGGCAAATAAAATTATAACAGAGGTATCTATAGAAGTAAAACTCTAGGATTTAATGGATCACACTGCGAGGCGTCTTGTTGAAAGTATGCCTGATGGGGAGGTGGATCTTCTTCCCGAAAATTTGACATTACTCAACAAATGGGGATGTGATGGATCATCTGGACAAAGCGCCTGCAAATAGATTATACACACAGAAGACGAAGCTATTTCTGATGACAATATGTTCATGGCTTCTGTAGTTCCTTTGCACCTAAGAAGTGAAAAATCTGAACATTGGAGAAATCTTCGACTGTCATCGAACCACTATTGTCGGCCTTTGTTATTCAAATATGCAAAGGAGTCCTCGGAATTTATTAAATCAACTGTTGGCGACATAAAAAATCAAATAAGCCAACTGAAACCTGCTGTTTTCCAAACCAAGAGTGGAAAAACATTTACGGTTAAGTTTGATTTTTTCCTGACGATGATTGATGGAAAAGTGTTAAAAGAAATTACAAACACTTCCTCAACGTTAAGGTGTCCAATTTGCAAAAAAAAAACTAGAAAAGAATTTCAGGACTTAGACGATTCAACGAGTGAGGAGAACTGCTACGAATATGGAATTTCTCCGTTGCATTGCAGAATAAAGTGTATGGATTTTATTCTGAAGCTAGCTTACACACTTCCTCGGCCAGGAGAAACAAAAACGGATAAAATATCTCGTGAGGATATTCAGAGCAGGAAGGAGATTATACAAGCTGAATTCTCTCGGAAGCTGGGACTGAAAGTTGACTGCCCAAACGGAAAAACGAATGATGGAAATACTTCAAGGAGATTTTTTGAAAATGATGAAGTGACATCTTTTATAACAGGTGTTAGTCAAGAGATCATTAAAAGGTTGGCTGTTATCTTGAATGTATAAATTGCAAGGAAACGGTAAATGGTGAAAAATTTGCCGAATATACTTCAAAAACTGCTCATCTTTTGAGTGAATTGTATCCGCAAAAAAAACTTACCCCAACGGTACATAGGATTTTGGCTCACGGAAAGGATTTAATAGAATATCAGTGTTTACCACTTGGAGAGCTATCCGAAGAAGCACAGGAATGTAAAAACAAGGACTACAAAAGGTTCAGATAAACTAATACATTAAAAACTTATCGTGTTAGACAAAATAAAGACCTTTTTAACATGCTAGCAGCCTCTTCGGACCCACTTATTGCATCCCTGAGACACGTGCGATCACGAAAGGATTTGGAAAATAGCAACTATAGTCCCGAAATGTTGAGTTTATCAGATATTGATGTAAATATTGAAAATTATTTTGAAGAAAATCAGCCATCATTAGCAAATTTTCAAAATTAACCTAAAAAAAAATTTAAACAAATTTTTTTTTTTTTTTTTTGTAATTATGTTAAAAAATCAAATTAAAACATTAAAAAATGTTACATAGTCGTCTAAAACAATGAAAAATTCCATTTGTGATTGAAAAAAACCGGGTTTCGATTCATTTTTAAAGGAAAAACATGCTTGGAAATATTTTTTGACTTTGAATATTACAGCACCACGAACACCCAGCACTTTTGACAAACATTCATTTTGAAGCTTAAGTTATTTTTTATCATATGCTTTTTAAATTTTTGAAATCGCTTTATTGGTTTAGACGCTATGATTTTTGCAATGCTAAATGCCAGAAGGCCCCACTCTGCGTCGTTGCCGCACCCGCTCTTGCCGTGCTCTCCGCTGCAGTACCTGCTGCCGCCATGCCCGACGCAGCCATACCCGCTTCTGCTTTGCCTGCCATACCCACATCTACTGTGCCCGCCGCTGCCATACCCACCTCTGCTGTGTCCGCCTCACCCGCCTCTGCTGTGCCCGCCGTACCCGCCTCTGCTGTGTCCGCCGCTTACATGTCGGCTATGCATGTTGTTGCCTCGCTTGCCGCAACCGTCATTGACTCTGACGTCCCCTTGGCTGCGGACCCATGTGAAGTCTTCCGTCTTCCGCTACCGCCATCACACCTGCTGCTTCCGCCTCCCCCAGCCTGGACGAGCAACTGACGACGCTCCGAAAACAGCATGAGTTGCTACAGCCGCAGATCCTCAAGCTGCAACAGAGCATGGATGAATCCCGAGCACCGAGACAGCAGGTCAGTGACTTGAGTGCCATCGAGAGCATGGTTGCTAGATTCTCAGCTGATACCGCATACGACGTGAAAAAATGGCTGAACGATCTGGAGGATGCGTTCGAAATCCTACAGCTAAACGAACGTCTACGCCTGGTTGCATGCCGTCGCATGCTGGAGGGTACGGCGGCGGTGTTGCTGCGCACAATATCGGTGCACAGCTACGGGGAACTGAAATAAATCCTTCTCTGAGAGTTTGGACGCTCGCGACTGCGGACAGCTCTACTAGAGTCGGCATGTTGTACTCAGCTCGCACGGTGGCTGAACTAAAGCCCCTACTGGAATGCTACGAGCTTTGCCGTGTACAGGCGGTCGCCTCCAAGCAAAGCGCCAGTGTGAAGGTGCAACCAACACCAATTGCTTTGTCGTCTGGGAACAAATCTTCAGGCCCTGCCACGAGTGAGACCAGATGCTTTAACTGCTCGGGATGGGGGCATTATAAAAACCAATGCCCGAAACCAATCAGACCGCCGAATTCCTGCTTTAAGTGTGGCACAGTAGGCCACATCTATAAAAACTGCCCATCTGGGATGGGAACTGCCGCCGCCACCACTGCCGCCGCTGCTGCTGATGATGTGGGAGATAGATTAAACCATCTACAACTGTTGAGTGTTGCTTTTGTTTGTGATGAAGTGGAAGATAGGAAATTTATAAATATGTTTTCCCTCCTCGAGAGAGAGTTTTCTCCGTCAACCTGAAGTCCCCCCCAACTGCCGTCTTAGCCCCAGTAGACTGCCGTGGTTTAGGGAATAGTCAACTTCTGTCACTTGCTCAAGTCCAGTGTATTGTTCACCTCCTCAGTACTGAGACAATACATATACATACGTTTGAAATTTTGCCGGACAAAGCAACCGAACTGCCGATGATTATAGGCAGAGATCTCCTGTACAAAATTAATATTAGAATTTGTAAACCTGGTTAGAGATTACGACCTATTGAAATTTAAATCGAACTTAGCCGGCTCGAGGTCAATCTTACAAAAGAAGATTATTTCAAAGGCAACACACAAAAAAGGTGAGCAGGTTGTTTGTATAGCTATTTCAAGAACTACCAAGTTCTATCATGAGCAGACTTTGCTAAAGAACTCCAGAATTGCAATAGCCATACCATGTCTTCAACGCTAAAACTAGTTGGGAATTACATTGCCAACTAAATGAAGCGAAAAAAGCTGGCGAAGCCTACAATACCGAAGACCACCTTTTGTGCATACCCTTTGGTGCTATGAAAAATTAGTGTAAGAGCTTCGCCCTTAACAAACTAAATTCACGACCTGTTATTTTATACACGGTATATTGTACCATATAGAAAAAAGGGTTTTTTTGGAATAAAATTCCAAAGTAACGGCGTGCCTTCCGTTAGTGTTATCTGGTTAGAGATTACGACCTATTGAAATTTAAATCGAACTTAGCCGGCTTGAGGCTAGGTCGCATATGTACAGGTTGCCCCAGAGTTAGTTAAGCCCGTGAATTATGAGATGAAAATAGAACTGACTAGCCAAACTCCCATTTTCTGCCGTCCCCGCCGTCTGTCGCACCACGAACGCATCGAGGTGCGGGAGATCTGTGATGATCTCTTGAAAGCTGGCATTATCCGCCACAGTAGTTCCCCTTACGCTGCCGCGATTGTCCCTGTACGCAAAAAGGACAACACCCTGAGAAAGTGTGTAGATTACCGCCCGTTGAACAAACTTATTGTTCGGGATCATTTTCCGGTTTCTCTGTTCGTTTATTTTGCCTTTAAGAAATTTATAAACCGAGGTCAACTGGTGATATACATGGATGATATCCTGGTCGCATCGCATGACTTCGAAACCCATCTGGAAGTACTAAAGGAAATACTGTATACGCTAAGAGTGAACGGGCTATGCCTCAAGCTGGCCAAATGCCGTTTTGCGTATAGCGAACTAGAGTACTTGGATTACTTAGCCAATTCTGCCGGTATCACGCCTAAACCAGCTCATCTCCAGGCGATACGTGAATTGCCCATCCCAAGGAATAGCAAGGAATTAGAGCGCTGCCTAGGTTTGTTTTCGTACTTCCACCGATTTGTACCTGGCTTCGCCAAGATTGCACATCCGATGTGCCGATTGTTGAGAAAAGATACCCCTTACGTCCTCTCCGAGGAGTGTCTCGAATCCTTCCGAACCCTGAAGTCGAAACTGGTTGAATCACCCGTGTTGTCCATATATAACCCGAGGTCTGAAACAGAGTTACACTGTGACGCTAGTTCAACTGGTTTCGGAGCAGTGCTCCTCCAAAAACAAACCGACGGTAAACTTCACCCAGTGTTTTACTTCTCTAAGACAGCCTCCGCCGCCGAATCGAAACTACATAGTTACGAACTAGAGACGTTAGCGATCGTATATGCCCTGAAATGTTTTGAGACGTACGTTAAGTTCATCCCGTTCATTCTGGCATTCTGCTAAAATTGCTTGCTGGGCCCTGCTGTTACAAAATTACAACTACACGATTGTACACCGCTCGGGGTTTAGTATGCCCCATGTCGATGCTCTGAGCAGAGTAGAAACTGCCGCATACGTTGACGATTTAAACCTCGACTTCCAACTGCAGTTAACTCACAACCGTGACCCTGAGATTGTCAAACTCCGAGACGATTTAGAAAAACATGAAATAGCAGATTTCGAACTGTACCGATTTTCGAACCGTGTAGTGTATCGTCTGTCCGCGACGAGTGTACCCCAACTTTATGTCCCTTCCGAAATGACAAATCATGTCATTCGAAGAGTGCATGAAAAGCTTGGCCATATGGCCACGGAGAAATGTTGTACACAAATCAAGAAGTACTACTGGTTTCCGTGTATGAAGTCTTACGTCAACAATTATATTAAAAACTGCCTCAAGTGTATTTTCTATTCCGCTTCCGCTCAAGACAACCGTGTCACGCTGCACAGTATTCCGAAAGTGCCCCTTCCGTTTGATACCATTCATATTGATCATCTAGGTCCCCTTCCGTCCATACGCTCTAAGAAAAAGTATCATTTGGTTGTCATTGACGCGTTCACTAAATTCGTGAAGCTGTACCCTGCTGTCACTACTAATTCGCGTGAAGTATGTCAGTCGTTAAAATCTCAGTATTTTGCAAATTAAAGTAGACCCCGCCGAATTATCAGCGACCGCGGTGCCTGCTTTATTTCTTTCGAATTTGCAGAATTTCTGAGGGCCAATAATATAATTCATGTGCAGAATGCCACTGCCTTACCCCGGGCCAACGGCCAAGACGAGCGGGTTAACCGTGTCTTGGGCCCTATGCTAGGTGTTTTTGTAGGGGGGTCGAACTTCCTTCTGGTTTGGGGCAGCTAGATGAATTTTCCCTTTTTCCTCTTTTTCTCCCAGTAAAGTGTTGACACGCAGAGAAATTTCACTTCACTTGTATGTATATTCAGGTATATAATTCAACTAACTCTAGCTTACTTAAGAGCAGGGCACCAAGCCCCGCTTGGAGCGAAGTGTGGGGAGTTCTTTTGTGGGGAGAGCGATGGGCATCATCGGGAGAGCGGCACGAGGTGAAAGCTTCCGCCTCCTTTAACCCTTGTGTTGCCCGGTTGGGCATAAACATGCTCCCCCCCTTGCAGGAGTGCAAGACCCAGGCAGTCTAATGGCACGCTCCGGACAGGGTCCAGCCAAAGACTGTGCGCATCGCAATTGGCCGCCCGCCAACCCCGGGTAGACTCCCCTCCAACATGACCTCCGTGATCACATCCGCGCCCAGGACCAAAGACACTGACGACGGTCGGTAGAACGTATCATCCGCCAGGACGATGCCCTCGAACTTTTTGGCGATCTGCGGGTCCACCGGAGCGCTTGGAGTGCGGCAGCACAAGCCATCGACCAACTTCAGGATCGCCTCCAATCGCCATCCTTCACTGATTGGGGACCGGATCACTGCTGCCACCGCTTTCTCTGCCCCTATATTGACGGCTGTCAACTTAAAGGCCGTGGCCAGTGACGTCGCCATCGACGATACCGCAGAACAAAGGTCCACCAGGGCCTTCACGTCGAAGGTTTTTCCCCCCGTCTCAAGACGCACCACTCCGTGGGCATCAGATGCGGATTGCGGTGCTGCAGCAGTGTGGTCAAGGTCAGTTTTGGATCGGAGGCTGGCGTTGGTGCGACCCTTCGTCTGGAGGACTCAGGGGTGACTCGGCGTACGGCGGAGCTGGGAATGCGTCGACGTGGCTGTTCATGGAAGTGGAGCAGCGTGTGGTGATCCTCCTCACATATTCGGCACTTATCACCGCTTAAGCAGCTTCCTCCGGAATGTTGGTGGGCCAGGCAATTGGCGCAGTACTTATTCGCAAGCACTGCCCTCATCCTCTTCTCCACATTCAGCCGCAGGAAGCGACGGCATCGCTTCAGAGGATGGATTCCGCAACAGACTCGGCAACGGAAGGACTCAGTTCCTCGCGAACATCTGCGCTCCTCTTTCGATGCCTGTACTGAACGCGGTCTCGGAGCCATGGAAATGGGATCTAGGTTGACGAATATCAGGAAGCTGCCGGGACAAATAATGAAGAAAGCGGATTAATGTAGGACGATAGAATACACATATTACTACTGGCAGCTCGGCCCTTCTTAATTGGGAGGAAGGACCAAGTGCTGTACGCTACTGTAGTTTTACATAATGGGTTTGAATTCTTTCTTCTGGAGGAAGAAAGATCAACTTTGCGACGGGACGCTTCACAATGCCGCGAGCGGTAAGCAGTTCGACGACGCGGACATTGCCGTCACTGCCAGGGTGTGTTTGGTGGATTCGCCCGAGACGCCATTCATTAAATGGAAGATTGTCGTCTTTGAGTACCACCAGATCGCCCACTTCAAGGTTTTTAGAAGGGAATCGCCACTTATTGCGCTTATTTAGCTCCTTCAGATACTCGCCTTTCCATCGGGTGCAGAAATGCTGACTCACGGCCTTGAGACGCTGCCACCGGTTAATGATAGACGGTACCTGATCCTTGATTTCAGATTCCGTCACGGATAGCAATGGACCGCCCACTAGGAAATGGCCTGGGGTCAAAGCTAAAGAGTCGGTGGGGTCTTCAGACATAGGAGAAATCGGCCGCGAGTTCAAACACGCCTCTTCCTTAGCCAGCAGCGTAAAAAACTCTTCAAAAGTATACCTTTGGTTGGAGGTGGCCTTGTAGAACAGAGTTTTAAAACTCTTAACTCCCGCCTCCCACAACCCTCCCATGTGTGTTGCCCCGGGAGGGATGAAATGCCAGGACAGATTCTGATGGCTGTAGTGGGATAATATTTTCTGCTGGGAAGAACTTAGGAAATCTTTTTCAAGCACTCTGGATGCACCTACGAAGTTTTTTCCGTTGTCGGACTGCACTTGCTGGGGACACCCTCGCCTCGATACAAAGCGAGCGAATGCTGCCAGAAATGCTTCGGTACTCAAATCCGACGTTGCTTCAAGGTGAATGGCTTTGGTGGAAAAGCAAACAAAGAGACACACATATCCCTTTGATATGCGGCAAGCGCGGCCGGTGAAACTCTTGATGTCGAAAGGACCTGCGAAATCTATCCCGGTGGTCGTGAAAGGACGTGCGAAAGCAGTTCGCTGGGCCGGAAGGGTGCCCATTAGCTGTGATTGCAGCCTTCTTTTGTAAATCACACAGACTTTGCATGAATTGACCACCGATTTTACTAGATTCCGCAGTCTTGGAATCCAGTATCTCTGTCGGATGAGACGGACTACCAGTTGGCTGCCCCCAAGGAGAGAGATCTGTTGCGTGAAAAGCACCAACAGCCGGGACAATGGACTTACTACTGGCAACAGAATGGGGTTACGCTCATCGTAACTAAGGGCCGCTGCTTGTTGCACGCGCCCACATGCTCGGATCACACCTGATGCGTCAATGAAAGGATTCAAATTGAGAATGGTGCTAGACGTGGGCAGAGATTTCTTCTGCTGTAGACACCGATGTTCCGTCGGAAAGTAATCACGCTGAGTGACTCGGATCAACGCCTGGAGTACTTGATTGATCTCGCTAGAGGTCACCTCCCCGGAGTAATCGTTTGGAAGTTTACGACATCTTCTGCCGAAGCGGATCACATATGCTATCACTCGTAAGGCACGTGCCAGATTGGAAAAACGAGATAGTATCTCGTTGGCTTGCTTAGCGATCGTGACGTGGACCTTCACTACCCGCTTCTCCAAGGTAGTATCTAGTGGGAGTGGTGTCGTTCGCTGCCAGGACTCTTGTGGTTCCCGTAGCCATGGTGGGCCGTGCCACCACAAATCCTTGTGTACCAGTTCCTGCGCACTCAGGCCGCGGCTAGGGAGATCTGCTGGATTGTCCTCTGAACGAACGTGATTCCAGGGGCGTCATTTGTTGCCGTCACAATTTTTGCTACCCGATTTGCGACAAACGTTGTCCATGTGCAGGGTGGCTTATTTAACCACGACAGTACGACGGTGGAATCTGACCAATAAAAAGCCTCCGCATTATCAACTGGAAGTTGTGGAAGAACTGCAGCTGCCAGTTCAGCTAAAAGTGTGGCTCCGCATAATTCAAGGCGGGGCAATGAAACCGTTTTAACCGGGGCTACTCTAGATTTCGCTGCAAGAAGGCAGCATGATATGCCTTGGTCATTGCCAACGCGCACGTAAATTGCAGCACCATAAGTCCGCTGTGACCCATCGCAGAAACAATGGAATTGGATGTCGGAATTTGGGTCATGAAAAACCCATCGTGGAATTCGGATCTGGTCAAGGAAGGAGTAGCTCTTTGTAAAATCCTGCCACCTGTGATGGAGTTCACTGAGCAATTGATCATCCCACCCTAGCTCTTGTAGCCAAAGCTCTTGCATAAACACCTTGGCTTGAATCACAAAGGGAGCCAGCCAGCCAGCGGGATCGAATAACTTGGCGATCTGCCCGAGGACTTCTCGCTTAGTATAAGCTGACTTGACATCTTGGGGTGAGATGACAAAATAAAACTCATCCGTAGTCGCTTTCCATCGGATTCCCAGTGTTTTCGCTGTGCTAGCCTCTTCGATATCGAGGAAATCAGCATTCAGTAAATGACTCTTTGGAATGAAACTGAGCACGCTCTTCACATTCGATGTCCACTTGCGCAAATGAAAGCCAGCTGAACCAAGAGCGCCTTGAAGTTCATTGACCATTGCGATTGCCGTTGCTTCATTATGAGCCCCTGCCAGGACATCATCGACATACATATAGGACTTGATAATATCGCTAGCCAAAGGAAATTTGGATTGTACATCACTTGCGAGTTGCTGAAGTACTCGTATGGCTAAGAACGGAGCACAGTTAATGCCAAACGTGACGGTATTCAGCTCGTAATCACCAAGTTGCCCCTCTTTATTTCGGAACAGGATCCTCTGAAATGGCGTATGGATTGGATCGACCATAATTTGGCGGTACATTTTTGTGATGTCGGCATTGAACACTACTCGGAAAAAACGCCACTTGAGAATCTGAGTAGTGAGATCGGACTGAAGTACCGGACCAGGGTAAAGTATGTGGTTGAGACTTACTTCGTTGGTGGACTTGCTACAGGCGTTAAAGACTACCCGTACCTTTGTTGTGGTGCTGTCGGGCTTGAAAACCGCATGGTGTTGCAAATAAAAATTGTTATTAGTGCCGGCAAATGGAACCTGACGCATGTGGCCCAAGTCCAAATATTCTTGGATGACGGCGTCTTACTCAGTTTTGGCCGGAATATTTTTAAGGAGCCGGCTTTCGTTTTTTAGGAACTGAACCAATGCCCCTGGTCTGGAATGACCAAGGTTGATGTTGGTTGGATCTCGAAACGGAAGTGAGACCGTATATCTCCCCGAAACATCTCTTCTTGTGGTCTTCTGGAAATTGACCTCGCAAACAGAGTCAGAATCTTCTACCGGTTTGCCCGGTAGATCCTCCACCACCCCAAAACCTTGTGAGAAGAGTTTCAAGTCCCTCCTCTCTGCTAACAGCGACCCTCGTGGTGAACGCGGCACATGAACTAACGGGGACCCCTTGCAACGGGCCTGAAATGACCCAACCGAATCTCGTCTCTTGAGCCATTAAAGATCCGCACACTTCGGTCTGGATGCCGGAAAGAGTCACCGCTGGTATGACATCAATGCCAAGAAGTAGATCGATCTTTGCCTTTAATCTGAAGGAGGGGTCGGCTAGAGGAATATTGGGCATTCCTTCCAGTGTGGCTTGGGCTATCGTACATGACGGCAAATCATCAGCAACTTGGGACAAGACAAAAGCTTCTATCTCTATCTGGACTGGAGGTCCATGCGATGACCGAATGCTTATGTGACAGACCTTCAAGGTTCTATTGACCTTTTTGTTAATGCCTGTCACTTCGGCCCTGACGTCCTTGTGCAAGAGCGTATTGTGACGCCCCTTGCACGTGAAGCAATTGTGCTGACTCGGACAATCTTTTACTTGATGTCCTCTTGCGAAACAGTTCAGACAAAGGGACTTTTTCTTTATGTATGCCACCCTCTCTGGCACCGTCATCTGAAGGAAGCGGGGACATCGACGCACCGGGTGATTCTCCTTCATACAGAGATCACAGGATTTTGGTTTGGTGGTCACCTTTGCTTCAAATGTATTAGCCTTTCGGGTGGCTGGAAACGGATTTCGTGGAGGTTTCGGTGTTGGAACCGAAATAGCCATTGCAGTTGTATTTTCCACTGCTTCGAGCGTACGGAAACGCTCAGTGAGGAAATCGTCCATCATTTGCCACTCTGGAATGGCAGTCTCGTCTCCCAGAGATTGTTCCCATAATGAAAGGGTATTCTTTGGCAATTCGATGGAACAGAAAAATACGAACATGCCTCCCCAAGTGGTTACTGGCAGGCCACAGTGCTCAAAAGCAACAATGGATGCCTGCAGAGCATTCTGATGATCCTGTAATGCTTTTCCGGACTCATGGGAAATTTGAGGCAGGTCAAGAAGTGCTCGGAATTGGCTGTTCACGATAAGTCGCTTATTTTCGAAACACTGTTTGAGTGCATTCCATGCCGTTTCAAAACCATCATTTGTAAGCGGGAATTTTGCTACAATGAGGTTGGCTTCACCCCTCGTTTTTGCTAGGAGATGGTACAGCTTTTCAACGGGGGAAATTCGCAAATCGCTTATGTAGATGGCCATAAACAAGTCACGGAACATAGGCCATTTTAGGTAATCTCCCGTAAAGACTTCTGTGTCAATGAGTGGCAATTGACAGCCTCGTTCTGCTGGTGCAGAGGTAGACCCATGCCGGTTCGGAGGAGTAGGAGCAGACGCTTCGTGGATAAGCTCGTTTAATCGAGCCGTGCATCGTTCGTAAATTTGGTAGCATTTGTCATATTTAGCTTGGATGGCTAAATCTTCAGAGTTATCGTCTTTCCCATCTGTGAGTGCCTCGCATTTCTCATATTCCTGCGCGACCTTCTCCCACAACGCTTGAACTCGATCACGACGGACTTGGAGCGTAAATACGCTGACCTCGGACAGTGAAGTGACGTGGGTGTCGACTTCAAACTGAATTAGTTTATCGCAAATGGAAACAAACTTCTTCAAAGCCATGGTGGAAGCAGCTAAAACTCTTTTGCTTTCGGACCGAGTGGCTCTTGGGGCGGTTACCAAAATCTGTGGAAGTGGTACCAATGATTTGACCTCTTTTTGGCTTGCTCGTCGTGGCTCTGATGTGGCTGAAAGGTCGTGCTCGATTGACGAGAGAGGGTCTGAAATGCTCGGGAGGGAGGAGTAGTAGGGCTGGTATTCCTCTGGCGCTGACCTGGAGCAGCGATTGAGGATTTGCTCGGGGATGCAGTGTTCTCAGCTGCCTTCTCGTCCTTTGACGGGCTCGTGCTCATAGCCCCAGCGAGTGGCAGTTATAAAGTGGTGAGCTGGTTTGGTACGGCTTGAAAATTAGCCAAAAAGATCAACTGGAACGTTTGGGAAAAACTGGAACACTACCAAACCACTTAAAGAACGGCTTTGAAACGCCTTGACATAGATTGAAAATCCAGGAAACGAGCTGGTACGTTTGGAATGACTTGGAACACTGCCAAAACACCCTAGGAGCGGCTTGGAACACCTTGGAATTTAAATATAACTACAAAGATGCGACTTGGAACGGGTGGAACCACTTTGGAATTGAAATAGATCCAAAGATAGGACTTGAAACGAGTGGAAACACTTTTGAATTGGAATCTAACTCCAAAGATACGACTTGGAACGTGTGGGAATACTTTGGAATTGCAATATAACTCCAAAGATGCGACTTGGAACGGGTTGAAACACTTTGGAATTCAAATAGAACCAAAGATACGACTTGAAACGAGTGGAAACACTTAGGAATTGGAATAGAACCAAAGATACGACTTGAAACGAGTGGAAACATTTAGGAATTGGAATAGAACCAAAGATACGACTTGAAACGAGTGGAAACACTTTGGAATTGGAATCTAACTCCAAAGATACGACTTGTAACGTGTGGAAACACTTTGGAATTGGAATCTAACTCCAAAGATACGCCTTGGAACGCGTGGGAATACTTTGGATTTGAAATATAACTCCAAAGATGCGACTTGAAAACGCGTGGAAACACTTTGGAATTGGAATCTAACTCCAAAGATACGTCTTGGAACGCGTGAAAACAGAATAAACAAAAGCGCGGAACACAAATTTTTAATAATTAAATATTATTCGATTTTTCCTCAACGTGACCCTTCAACATATATACCCCACAAAGTGCCTGCCGACCTAGGGTACACAGCACAGCTACTTTTGGTCGTTTGCTTTGTGCCGGTCTTTGGCACATGAGCTTGCAGCTGTGCTGGTATACTGCAGTTAAGCGGTACTTATGTATGCACGTATGTATGTATGTATATAGGCTGCAAGGGGTAGCGGGATTTTGTTCGCGGTGATGGAAAAATTTATTTGTGTGCGAAAAAAATTAGAAATTTTTTGTGGAATATATGTATGGATATGTATATGAGTATCAATATGTAAAATTTTATGTATGGAAAAAAATATGTATATGTATATGGATATGAATATATATATGTAAAATTTTATGTATGGAAAAATATGTATATATATATATGTATGTGTATGGATATGTAAAATGTTGGAGTATATATATATGTATTTAAAAGAAATTTTTTTTTTTTTTTTTAAATATGACAATATGGAATGGCGATATGCAGAGGTTGTTGTGTCTAACCGATATGCCCCAACTTTATAGGGTGTCGCGGGACACCAGAAATGTCTAAGTGTGGCTTTTATAGGTGAGAGGGTGGTTCACTTTCGTTTTTTTTTTTTTTTTCAATCTTTATTAGTTGTATTGAAAATTTTCTTCTCTTCGTTGGAACCACCTTTCACTGCGCGCACACCTTTCCCAGGAGTGGACTGTATTTGCACAAAACCTTTATTTTTGGATTTAATGTAGCACTGGATAAATTTGTAATTTTTTGTCACATTCACACACTCTGCTTGCATATATATATTTTATATGTAGGAGATCACTTTTAATTTCATAGGTTTGATTCACTGCATACATACATACATATGTGTTATTTTTTTTTTGAAATTGCGAAAAAATATATATTGAAAATAGGCAAATAAAATATGGCGCCTTTTATACTTGGCCTATATATGCCAAAGTGCGAGAAAAAAAAACTTGAAGTGGGCGAACCAATATGGCGCCTTATGTACTGGACACATATATATGTATGATAATTTGGGGACCAAGATTTTCTCTCCTTTGAGGAGGAAAAATTTGCGCGAAAGTAATTTTACTTGTATTAGGAGAATCAAGGGCAACAATTATATGTATGTGAGTATGGGTACGGATGCTGGAGGCATGTACATGTACTCATATACCTATAATTTGGAAAAAATTACTTAGCTTGAAATATGGATGAAATTCCACCGATGCTAATGGTTCGAGAGGATCTTAGTATCCGGCTCGAAGGGCCAAATGTTTTTGTAGGGGGGTCGAACTTCCTTCTGGTTTGGGGCAGCTAGATAAATTTTCCCTTTTTCCTCTTTTTCACCCAGTAAAGTGTTGACACGCAGAGAAATTTCACTTCACTTGTATGTATATTCAGGTATATAATTCAACTAACTCTAGCTTACTTAAGAGCAGGGCACCAAGCCCCGCTTGGAGCGAAGTGTGGGGAGTTCTTTTGTGGGGAGAGCGATGGGCATCATCGGGAGAGCGGCGCGAGGTGAAAGCTTCCGCCTCCTTTAACCCTTGTGTTGCCCGGTTGGGCATAAACACTAGGTAAACTGTCGGAACCAGTGGACGGATTGGGCCCAACAACTGCCGAACATTGAGTTTGCATTGAATAACTCTGTCCACTCCACAACAAAATTTTCCGCTTCTGTACTCCTATTCGTGGTTGAACAACGAGGTGTTGTAGTGGATGAACTAACCGAACGATTGGGTGATAGGACGGCGGAGATCGATGCCTCAGAGGTAGACGTCCGGAGAGTAGCCTTCCGTAACATTGTCAAGTCTCAAGAATATAATGCTGAGTATTATGCGAAGCATCACCTCCCTGCCGTTAGTTTTGATGAGGGGGATTTCGTAGTTATTAAGAATGTGGATACTTCGGCAGGTACAAACAAAAAACTTATCAGACGGTATCGTGGCCCTTACGTTGTTCATAAAAAACTTCCGAATGACCGATATGTTATCCGGGATGTGGAAGTAGGCTTGGGCAGCTCATGAGTGAGTGAGCCAAAATGAATGGCTCACTGAACTGAGCCACTGAGTTGGTTCCTTCAATTTGGATCATTTTGGCTCACTAGCTCATTTCGGCTCACTAGCTCATTTTGAGTCAATATTTCAGTTTTGCTCACTCACTCTTATGGCTCATTTTGCGATCTTCTTAATTGGCGTTCGCAAAGTAAACGTTGGCGAATCGTGTTGTTCGTTTAACTTACTATACAGTGTCGTTAATTAAAAAGCACAGCGAAGTTTGGAATTATTTTGAGGACGTGAGAACTCAACAGGATAAATGCAAGATTTGCAAAAGTGTCTTAAGTTGCAAGTCACAAAGCAATGCAAATAGGCATTTAAAAACCAAGCATCCAGCAGCTATTGATACCGTTGTACGACAAAAAATATATTTTTAATTAAAAGTTTGTTCTGCTAGTTCAAAGAAACAAAATTTTAAAATATGTAATATTTTTAAACAGCTTAAAACGTAACGTATTTTACTTTAGTTCTCACTATCAGCTCATGAGCTACAAGCAAGTGAGCCAGTGAGCCAAATGAGTGAGTTGGGTCACTTCGAAGCAAAGAACGAGTGAGCCAGTTCACCTCAATGAGCTGCTTTTACCCAAGTCTATGTGGAAGGCTCTCAGATCACCCAACTGCCGTATGACGGTGTACTGGAAGCCTCCAAATTAAAATAATGAGCAGCCCCTGATCAAGATTGCACTTCTGATATCCAAACAAAGGCGACACTAGCCATATATCGATGTCAGTATTTTTAAGTATCGATTGTTAGTAGTAAGTTAGTATTTTAAGTATCGATTGTTAGTATTAAGGCGTCTATCGGTATGCTGCCTAAGGCCACACTGGAAGTTCTCTCTCTCTTCTTCCGGCAACACACAGACAAGACAGACGCACTAAAATAAATCTTCTGCCATCGCCCAATTAATTATCGTTTGGGTTAAATAATTGTCTTTTTATACTACATATATATTTTTTTGCAGCCATTATCGTGACCATATATATATATATCCGTCCATATTTATAAATTATATATATAATTTTTTCCGGCCATTATTTTGCGCACATATATATATCCACCCATATTTATAAATACATACAAATATACTTTTTCCAGCCATTATCGTGCCCATACATATATATATCCGTCCACATTTATAAATATATAAGTTAACACCATGAACTCTGCCCACAAACATCAGGCCACTCTGCCCCTCACACAAACCGTTGGCTCAGCATGGATTGCTGGCCCAGCAGAAAGGATGGGGAAGCAGAAATACCAACCGCTTGCGCAAGAGCCAAACGGACGGTCATTTGCGCTGCGTCAGCAACTCAGGGCCAGCCAGGGAGCTTTGGCGCTCTGGCAGCCGCCTGACAAAACGAAACTGCAGTGTAATTTTTTTTAAGTTAAAGTGAGTGAAAAATATTAAGTGGACGGCTAACGCCTGATAAGCGGGGCCCGGGGTTCAAAACACCGTTGAGGGATTACTATTCATTAAGTAACTCAACTCAGTTACCAGTGGTTGTCAGTGCGGCTTGCCCGAGGGGCACCCGGTTTGTGCGAGGGAGCGGTGTATGAGGCGGGGTTTTTTTCCCTTTTTAAGAGAAAAATAAAAGAAATACAAAAGAGAAAATAAAAAAAAATCAAATAAGAGTGAAAGGAGAAACTGTTATCCACACACTCAAACCACTGCAGCAACTATTGGTTGCGAGTGGCAGAATGTTAAGAATTTAAGCAAACAAACAAATAAAATATGTGAATAAAATAGTTTTAAGAAAATGCTTTGTCGCGATGTGTGAGTATTGGCCGCTGGCTGTGTCTTCCACCGAAAGTGTCCCCTTCAAACGGCGACGTGGAGCCACTCCTACCTAAGTAGGCCCTTAAATGGGGCTAAAAGGGAAAAATGGAGCCTACCCTTACTGACAAAGGGGGACACAGCAACAGGCTCACGAGCGCAACTAAAACTAAAATGAAATAATGCTTGCTCAGCAATAAAAAAAGAGAATGAGAACGAAAAGAAACAAAAGAAAAAAATGAACTCGAAAATTAAGTACCAATAAATAACGAACAAAAAACTTGCAATGTCGAGGGAAAAAAAAATGCAAACTAAAAGCAAATTCAAAACCTGTTTTAATGCTGACCCGAGTATATGAGAGCTATTAAAAAGACAAAAAAAAACAACAAAACAAAATCCCTACAATGTACTAATTATTTTAAATCTCGTTAACAAAAAACGCTGACCCTGTAATGATGGATTACCACACAAACCACACCATCATTTCAATCAAAACAATACTAACAACAATCGTCCAGGTGAGTGAAGAGTGCTCAAATTTAATAAAAACCTAAACTCATTCAGTACAATTAATTTATCAGAAAAATCTATTCCTTTTTTTTTTTTTTTAAATAATAATAATAAAATAAAGAAAAGTAAAAGAGGAAAATTTTGTTGCACTTTTGTTTTGCTTGTAATTGTTTTACTTGTAAATATTTTATGAAATAGTAACAACCAATTAAAGAAGTTAATTTAAAAGATATCACATTATTCCATCCTATTCTATCGTATCGAATTGCAAATTTTTTTTATCCCTAAAAAATGGACGAGATGAAAGAGGCCATTTCCACCCTACTCACTCAGGTAGCCTCCCTTACGGAGGAGCTAAAAAAGCAAAGAGAAAAGGTCGTAGCAGACAAGCCGCTATCCAAAGCCCTCACTGAATTTGACCTAAGGCAGATAGCAACTTTACCAGATTGCGTCAAGGAAATAAGGCCCTTTACGGGAGAAGCTGCCCAGTATTCAACCTGGATCAGGCAAGCTGAAGCCATAGTTCGGGACTATGAGGTAGCAAGAGATAAGCTGATATATAGAGCCGTCGTCCTCCACCTGAGGTCGAAGATAGAAGGCAGGGCGGACGAGATGCTGATCTCTAGCGATGTTGCAGATGACGATTGGCCAGAAATCAGGAAGGTCCTTGCTTTAAACTATGAGGACAAAAGGGACATAGGGACTCTAGAGTATCAGATGAGTATGCTAGTCCGCGGTGATGGGAACCTGGAGGGATATTATAACAATATCAACAGGCATCTCTCTTTGATCGTAGCTAAACTCAGGAACGCCGGGCAAGCCAAAGGAGTGCTTGAAGCTCTCATAGGCTCGTACCGCGAAAGAGCCTTGCGGGTCTTCATAAGAGGGCTACCCCAAGAAATGGCGGGGTTGATCACTGTAAATCGCCCTAGAACTATGCCAGAGGCATTTTCAACTGCCCAGGAGTTAGATAACGTCATCTACACAAAGAACTTAGCTTCCTCGACCGCTCCCGTTAGGCCACCGTATCAACAACGGGCTGTTTATCGGCAGCAATACCCACCAAACAATTTTTCTCCAAGATTCAACTATGTAAATCATAGGGCCGCGGCCCGACACCAGTCCCCGCCGGTATCAAGTGGCTACCGAAGCCAACAAATTACCAGGCCGGCCATCAAAATGAAACCGGCAACCTCAAGCCAGTCCAGGACTCGATTCCCAAACCAGGGAGTTGAAGGGGGCGTCAAGAGAAGCCCCAGCGGGTCAACTAACCCCTTTCAAAAAGCGCCGTATATATTCCATGTGGAAGCACCAAACGTGTCCGATCCCAATGGAGTAGACTGCACCCCAAGGGCTAGTGAGGCTACTTGGAATAACGAACAGTTGTACGAGGGAATGCCGACGATCGCGGTTAACGAGCGAGATGAGGGTGCAGCCCATGTGGCCCCACCGCACCCCGAGGAACTTGTGATCCAAGATCAAATAAATTTTATGGGCATGGCCTCTCAAGCGTACCATATATAGAGTATGAAGATAGGAATGGTTTCTCATTGACACTGGCGCAAACAGAAACTTTATTAGTCAGGAACTATCTGACGGGGCTTCGGCTCTGCAGACCCCATTCCTACTGCAGTCAGCCGGAGGCCCTATTTAAGTCTCAAAATCTACAACCGGCCCCTTTTTCGCCCCTTTAGGCAACAACACTCAACTCACATTCTACACACTACCGAACCTGAACAGCTTTGATGGTATTATCGGCGATGATACGTTAAAACATCTGAAGGCAAAAATTGACAGGGAGCTTGACACATTAACCATACAGCCCGGGGTGGCGATACCTCTCCTAAACCGCAGATCCACCCAACTCAATTTCCTCTTAGAGGAAGACCATCCGAAAGGAGTCGGGCCCACCCTGGAAGCCTTACTCAAAAACTTTTCATCCGTCTTCGAACCTGAGGCTCCTGGTGGAGCCGTAGAAACCCAAACTAAAGCATCTATCAGCACCCGAACGGAGGATGCCGTTTACACCAGATTCTACCCATATCCAATCCACATGAGACAGGAAGTCGAAAACCAGGTTACGAAACTCCTCCACGAGGGTATGATCCGGCCGTCGGAAAGCCCGTATAACTCTCCAATATGGGTGGTTGAGAAGAAAGCAAAGCCCAACGGTGAGAAACAATACCGCATGGTGATTGACTACAAAAGACTAAATGCGGTGACGGTCTCCGATAGATACCCAATCCCAGACATTACTTCTACGAAGCTTTTTACTACCATAGATCTGATTTCGGGTTTCCACCAGATTCATATGAATCCCGCAGACATTCCCAAGACCGCTTTTTCAACCCTGAACGGAAAATACGAATTTCTTAGATTACCTTTCGGGCTTAAGAATGCCCCCGCCATTTTCCAAAGAATGATAGACGATGTACTCAGGGAGTACATCGGGAAAATATGCTTCGTGTACATTGACGACATAATTGTTTTCAGTTCAGCCTACGAAGACCATTGGTTGAACTTAACTACAATACTTACCAGACTTCGTGATGTGGGCCTGCAGGTGAACCTCGAAAAAACTCACTTTCTGCAAAAACAGGTCGAATTCCTAGGCTACATCGTAACGGGGGATGGTATTAAAGTCGATGACAAAAAAGTCAATGCAATTCTAAAGATACAGCCTCCAAGAAATCTAAAGGAGCTTAAGTCTTTCTTAGGTATGACCTCCTACTACAGGAAATTTATAAAAGATTAAGCTAGAATTGCGAAACCGCTTACGAACCTGACGCGTGCGGGTGGTGCTCAAATTAAATCCTCGCAATCAAAAAAAGTACTAATTACACTAGACGAGGAGGCAATGCAAGCTTTCCGCGATTTGAAAACGCTTCTCTCCTCATCAGAGGTGTTAGCCTTTCCTGCTTTTCCAAACCTTTCCATCTCACCACAGATGCGTTAAATGTCGCCCTCGGGGCTGTTCTATCACAGATTACTGCAAACAACGATAGTCCCATTACCTACCTCTCAAGGGCACTTAGTCGGACAGAAGAAAACTACGCCACAATAGAGAGAGAAATGTTAGCAATCATCTGGGCGCTGGACAGCCTCAGGACCTATTTATACGGGACTGCATCTTTAAAAATATACACTAACCACCAACCACTGATTTATGCCATGGGGAATAGCAATTTCAACGCCAAACTAAAGCGTTGGAAGTCTAGGATAGAGGAATACGACTATGAGTTAATCTACAAACCAGGGAAAGCGAATGTGGTAGCGGATGCGATGTCAAGAATCTCGCACGATTCGCCTGAAAAAATACCAAATCAAATAAATTTGAATATCCTCGGCACCTTGGACAATGACACTGACTCATTGGCAACGGTGCACAGCGCACTACAAGACGCCTCTGATCTAGTCCCACATGTCAATGCATTCAGGAATCAAATTGTCTTTGATCCCACTCGTTCAGACTATGAATGCGTCTCACCGCATGCCGGCTTCACTCGGCACCTACTGCCCATCAGAACATTTACTACTGCAGAACTGGACACGATCCTGAAGGCTTACCTTAGCCCATCCCTAATAAACGGAATTAAAATCCCGGATACGCATCTGCAACTTCTGCAAAGGTGTTACCTCCAATCATTCACGAGCAACAAACTTCGCATCACGCAAAGGATGGTGACCGATTTGACTGTCATCACTGAGGAACACCAGAGGGCTCACAGAAATTCCAATGAAATAAGACTTCAGCTACTAGAGCGGGTCTATTTCCCAAAAATGGCGAGCAGAATAAGAAATATTGTGGCAGCCTGCAAAACATGCAAGCTGCATAAATACGACCGGCACCCCAACCAACCCCAACCTACCCCAATTCCAACGTACCCGTGCGAAATCCTCCATATAGACATCTTCGCGTTGGAAAAACAAAAATTTCTCAGCAGCATTGACAAATTTTTAAAGTTTGCCAAACTATTTCCCATAGAGTCAAAGTCAGCTCTCCACCTGCGCGAAAGATTGGCGGAGGTGCTGCACTATTTCACGGCACCCAAAATCTTGGTAACGGACAATCAACGACAGCTCCTTTGCCCCACAGTCCTCAATTACCTTAAACTGCTGGACATAGTCGTATATCATACTCCCACCCAACGGAGCGAGGTCAATGGGCAAGTGGAACGATTCCACTCGACATTCCTCGAAATCTATAGACGCCTCAAGTCCGAGTTCTCAACTCTCAAAGTATCCGAACTCGTACCCATGGCTGTCGATAGGTACAACAATTCAATCCATTCCGTCATCGGGAAAAAGCCAGTTGATATTTTCCCAGACAGAACGGCTAGGATAAATTATCAAGGCTTGACGGATTTTAGGCATAATACTTTAGAGGATATAAGCGGCCTTTTACAAGCAAAACAGGAGGCGATTATCCGCAGGCGGAATAAAGGAAAAAAGAAACAGGTTGAATACAAACAAGAGGAAGAAATCTTTGTCAGAAACAAACAGATTAAGGGAAAAGAGAAAAACCTATTCAATGTTGAGGAAGTACAAGAGGATATAAGGGGCACGGTAAAAACAAAGACAGGCAAGGTATTTCACAAGGCCCATCTGAAATCTAAAACAAAAAAATGAGTAGATAGGAAATCGCCACACCTCATCAACCCATTTCCATAAAGACGATAGTATATATATAAAAAAAAAAAAAGAAAATACAAGTAAGTAAAGAAGCAAGCAAAGATATACAACAAAAAAAAAAACAAACAAAAAAATTAAGGAATATTTAAGAATTAAGAAAGCACTCAGCACGAACCAGGTGGAAACCTATACCAATACTTAGCTTTAAGAAAATTCATATTATAAGCATTATTAACTCTCTTCGTCTTCAAGGATGGCAATGGTGATGTTGCAGCAGGCAAGTGCTGCCCATTTCTTCAATTATGACTCTCCGGTAATTCCCCTTCAGCAGGGATACTTCTGGCGGGTTAGCGGCTTGTTTCGGCTGATGCACGTCATAAATCTGCTGGAGTTCCAACAGATGCGGCCGACTGAAGACCCAGGATAGTCTTGTTGCGGGCAATAACCAGCAAGTCCGCATCAACGAAAAGCTTTTCGAGGCTACATACCGGACTCTGGAGGAACTAAATGGGATCATCGGCAAAGTCAACTCGATAGATGGAGACATCCACGCCGCCACTGCAACGCTACGGCGTCACCCCGACGCTGCAATATGTTCACGAATTCTCTATACAAAATCTGAGAAAACTATACGATGTATCAAGAAAGCTCCAGATTTCTCTATTAACAGAGGCCATTGGAACGGCGTGTGTCGGCATCGTGCTATATATTGCCTGGAGCAAGAGGCCTGGCCATACCAGATAAGGCCAATCCGTCGCCTTCACCCTAAGGGGGAGGAGTTAACACCATGAACTCAGCTCACAAACATCAGGGCACTCTGCCCCTCACACAAACCGTTGGCTCAGCATGGATTGCTGGCTCAGCAGAAAGGATGGGGAAGCAGAAATACCAACCGCTTGCGCAAGAGCGAAAGCGGTGACACCGGATACGGGTGCGACCGTTGGACGGTCATTCGCGCTGCGTCAGCAACTCAGGGCCAGCCAGGGAGCTTTGGCGCTTCTGGGCGGGAGCGTTAAGAATTATTCTGGTTGCGACCATTAAAAGAACAAGAGCCATTAATCAATTTGCTTAAATATAAAATACCCACAACATACTAATGAAACTCTTTATACTAAGTACTGAATAAACGGAATTGTAATGTTTTCTAACTGTCCAGGATTCTTATTTGGGTAAATAATATTTGTAATAAATCCTTAAAGTTAACTTATATAATTTGTATATATCCGCCAATATTTATAGATACATATATATTTTTTCCGGCCATTATCGTACGCATATACATATACCCGTCAGGCGCGTAGCCAGAAAATTTTTTCGGGGGGCGGTTTTCAGCTAATATTAAATACACATATTCATACTTAATAATATAATGGATGACCTTTATTTCAAATTTTTTTTCTACAAAAGAATGTATATTTTCCGACTTGTTTTCGCCATTTCGTTCAAAATATCCTCTGGAGTGACTTCAATTTTTCCAAATTTTCGACTATTTCGGGGGTTTCCGGCCATTATTTTGAGCACATATATATATCCGCCCATATTTATATATACATACATATATAATTTTTTCCAGCCTTTATTGTGCTCATATATATATATAAATATCAATTTCCATCGAGATTTATATAAAAATTTATATTCTTTGCCCTATATATCTTTATTTATATATTTCATCCGTGTTTTGTTTTATACGTACTCCCATATGATACTTACAAATCCATCTAAATTTGTTTTGTAATCAATCCGCTTTGTCTACGTGTAATTTTCGACCCGCATTCGTGCGTTCGTATATTGTTCCGCATATACCTTCACTAAAAGGTCCTCCTTGTCGAGATAATTCTCCCGCAATCCTGCGGTGCACAGTGAGAAAATTCTTGCGTCCTCATACAGTCCTCTTCTCCTTTTTTTTGTTGTTTTTCCAAAACCAAAGAGCGCGCAAACTCGGACTTCGTCGGTAAGGTCGTCCCCTGAGTATGTCTACGGAGCCGTCGAAGACTGCGCCGAAGTCTAACAGTCTCTCGTCTCCTTCTGTAACTCCGGAGAAGGTTCGGCCTCCGAAGACTTCGGTGACCGCAAAGCGTACGGACATTCCGCGCAAGTGCCCGTCTGCTCGCAGCCTCGGCGAATCCCCAAAGTCCCGTCCGTCCTCGTCCAGCCTACCTAAGGGTCGCAGGTTCTCGGTTAAAGAGTGAACACAAAGGTCGTTCCAAGCTTTCAATCCAGGCTCAGATCCCGCCAGTTACTGTGACGCACTGTTCTGACGCTCCCGTCACGCGATCCGTATCCCAACAGCGCAGAGAACAATCCAGAATGTCACTCTCCGATTTCGTTCTGGCGTGCAACGCATTGACTCTGTTTGAAGCTTGTGAGAGTGAAGCTCTATCTTCTGAAGTGCCCTTATTTTCCATTAAAATGCACTTAGAGCAAAATCCCTTTGGTCAACTGTCGAGATGGAATACTCCCGTTAACACTCTGCACCATCCCGGGTGGAGCACCATATTCGTGCGTTCATCGACTCGGGGGCCGATTCAACCTTTCTATCCGAGCGTGTCTTTAACATGGTCCAGCCCCCCTTTTATCCAGTAGACGCCGCAGGTCTCAGCCCTGGTCGTATCCAAATTGTCGGAGGCCATTCCAACGGCTCCATTCCCTAACACGGTTCCGACGCAGTGCCTCGATCGACCCGTACTACAACAAACCCGCGCCCATTGATATGATTATCGGTGTAGACCTGTTTCCCCACATTCTCGGAGAGCGGATCAAAAAGGATATTGCTGATTTCGTCGGGCTAGAAACCATCTTTGGAGCTATCATGCCTGCCCTCGGTGTCTCGATTAGCTTTCGCTGCACAGACGCGAGTTAGTCCGGAAGCAAAACTTGAGAAACTCCTCACCAAGTTTTGAGAGGTGGAAGACCTTCCCGCAAAGCCGGAAAAGGAGGATAACGTATTCTGCGAGCGGAATTTCCAGGAGACCACCCGAAGAGGGAAGGACGGCCGATATGTTGTGTCCCTACCGTTCAAAAGTCCGAATAGCGTCGACTTGGGTCATCCAAGACCGATCGCGCTGGCGCAATTCCTGCGGAATGAAGCACGCCTTCTCAAGGATCCCATCCTAAAAACGCAGTACGATGCCATAATTCAGGAGGACGAGGAATTAGGCCATATGATTCGGGTGACGCCGCCTCAGGATGGAAAAAACTTCTATCTCCCCCATCACGCGGTGTTTAATTCCGACAGCACCACCACCAAGGTACGCGTGGTATTTAATGCGTCGAGCCCCTCCACACGAGACGTCAGTCTAACGATGTCTTGCACACCTAAAGGGTAGCGTCATCCCAGCCCAGTTCGGTTAACCAGATTTGCTGCATGAATATCTTCGCTCGGATAACAAATGGGGTTAGCCAGCCAGCGTGGTCGGAGAGTTTAGCGTTATGGAACAGAACCTGCCTCTTGCAGATCGAGTCCTTAGGCCGATCTCACGCTTCAGGTACTGAAATGGCGGTTCTTTCAGTTCGTTTTCATAGCCGACATAACGCAGTTGTATCGACAAATCCGAGTCAACCCCAGGCATACCCCTTTTCAGCGGATCCTCTACCGAGATCGTTGCGGCAGTATTCAGGATTATGAGCTACAAACTGTCACGTTTGCGGTTAACTGCGCGCCATTCTTGGCGATCCGAGGCCTTTTACAATTGGCACAAGATGTGCAATCGATGTACCCTCAGGCGAGCGAAATCCTTCGGAACTAAATGTATGTTGATGATGTCCTTGCCGGCGCTCATACTGAAGACGACGCCCGTCTCGCCATACGAGAGCTTAAAGCCGCCCTTCAATCTGCGGGCCTCCCGCTTCTGAAGTGGGCTTCCAATAAGAAGGAAGTACTTCAAGCTTTCCCAAGAGAGCCCCTGCTGCGAGAGGACTTTCTCGAGCTGGAAGACGCGAGCACTGCGAAAATCTTGGGAATCCGCTGGCAAGCCGCCGAGGAAGTCTTCTTCTTCACCGTAGCGGACCCACCATTAAAGGACTCGATCTGCAAGAGGCAGGTTCTGTTCCATATCGCTAAACTCTCCGACCACGCTGGCTGGCTAACCCCATTTGTTATCCGAGCGAAGATATTCATGCAGCAAATCTGGTTAACCGAACTGGGCTGGGATGACGCTCTGCCGCCTGTCCTGATGCAGCAATGGCACGAACTCATGCAGGACTACCCAGGCCTCAGTCAACTCTAAACACCAGCGATACGCTCTCGTAGGAGCTTCATGGCTTCTGTGACGCGTCACAGAAAGCGTACGGAGCAGCCCTATGTGTGCGGGTTCGATATCGCGATCAAGTAAGCGTCCATTTATTAACGGCTAAGATCCATGTAGCTGCGGTCAAAACAGTTTCGCTGCCCCGGCTGGAGTTGTGCGGAGCGGTTTTGCTAGCCGGTCTCTGGGCGTCGATCGTTCCTGAACTTCCAATCCCACCTGCAAACTCCCGGTTTTGGACCGACTCCACCATTGTGTTGGCTTGGCTTAACACAGCAGCTTCCGCCAGCATCCCCAAAAGCACCAGAGCCCAAAGCTGGTCACATGTGCCTTCCGAGGACAACCACGCTGATCTGGCAAGCCGTGGAGTCTCCGCGGCCGAGCTATCGGCCAGTAGCCTCTGGTGGTATGGCCGAACTGGCTCCGGCGGGATCCCGAGTACTGGCCAACTCTCTATAGTGAACTTCCACACACCCAACTGGAGCAACGAGTCCAGTGCCACACCACCGCGACCACTCTACTCGAGGACGTTAGCGAACGTTTCTCCGACTATGGTAGGGCATTACGAATCACCGCATACATCCTACGCTTCGCCGCCAAAAGGATTTCGACGCCGTCCACGGTCCACCTCACCAGTGACGAATTGCTCTCCGCCGAGCCAGCCTTGATTCGGATCTCCCAGCGTCGAGAATACGTCGCGGAGATACGGGCACTTGGTACAGGGCGACACCTTCCATCATGCAGCACGCTACTCAATTTGAACCCATTTCTAGACCAATATGGGATACTCCGCTGCTGCGGACGACTCCGGGCCGCTGAATCCCTCCGGTATGATGAACGTCATCCTATTCTCCTCCAATATATTACCCACTTTACGCGCCTGCTCATCGAATTCGCCCACCGCATCACAATGCACGGCGGCAATCAACTGATTGTGCGGTATCTGCGAACCAAATTCTGGATTCCGCGGATCAAGAATCTGGTGAAGTCCCACATCAAGGGGTGTAAAGTCTGCATTGTTCATCGTCGACGACTACAGACAGTAATGATGGGTGATCTCCCTCGAGAGCGCATCACGTACTCCAGGCCCTTCACCCACACGGGCATTGACTTCGCAGGGCCTTTCGAGATCAAGAATCCTGGCAGTTCATTCCGCCGAGTGCCCCCCATATGGGAGGACTGTGGGAGGCAGGGGTCAAAAGTTTTAAGACCCTATTTTACAAGTCCTCGTCTAATGTTAAGTACACGTTCGAAAAACTTTCCACTGTCCTGTGTAGAATCGAGGCGAGCCTAAACTCCAGGCCAATTTCTCCCATGAGCGACGACCCAGGGGAGCTGCTGGCATTGAGCCCGGGACACTTCCTTATTGGAGGACCGCTCTTATCCATTGCGGAACCGGAGATTCTGGTCGAGCCTATGTCGCTAATCAACCGATGGCAGCGACTGAAGGCAATCCAGCAGGCTTTCTGCCGCCGATGGAAGAGTGAGTACCTCAAGGAGCTCCACAAACGGAATAAGTGGAAATCACCTACTCGCAGCCTCCAGACCGGCGACCTCGTGATCGTGTCCGAAGATAATTTCCCCTCCAACGAGTGGCGCTTAGGGCGAATTGAGCGCACTTTGCCCACTGCTGACGGTCTCGTCCGAGTGGCTGATGTCACAACAGCGAATGGGTCTATCCGAAGACCCGTAGCGAAGCTCATCCTGTTGCAAGACAACAGGAGTCCTGAGCCTGAAAAACTATAGTGATTCCCAATTCCTCTATGTTCCTTCCGAATGTCCTCGTGTCCTCGGCAAAATCACCACACCCTGCTCCATATGGCCGACCAACCTCCGAGACGACGCTCCCTAGCCCGGCGTCGCAGCTAGTCACCCTCCCCCGGACGTGCTGCACCACCGCAACAACCCCGTTCCCGATCATCTTCCGACCGCTCCACTTCTCCAGAAGGCGCAGCCGAGATCTCTCTCTCCTCCCTGCTCTACGCCAGGACGACGACTGTCATGCCCACAGCAGTCCTCCAGTTGGGGAATAGCGCGAAATCCTTCGATACCCTCGTCCTCCTCGATGCGTGTGCGGCTGAAAGCCGCATCAATCTTTCATTTGCTTGGTCCCTGCGGCTGGCTGTGACCAAGGTCGGGGTCGACCAAGCTTGCACGGCCGTCATCAAGTCGAGGTCCGACCGTACGTTCCGGCGGAATGTTAAGTTCCGGGTCGAAGAGGACCTGCGCATCCGCACTCCCATCCTGGAAGTGTCGGCGCCGGTCCGTGAGAAATTTGCCACCCTGATCCTGGCCGACACCAATCTCAATCGGCCGGCGTCGGTGTCCGTGGTGCTCGGGGCAGACCTCTATCCTGAGGTCATCCAACCAGGCTGTGTGCCCGGTCATAACGGTACTCCCGCAGCTCAGAGCACCGTGTTCGGATGGGTCGTCTCCGGCTCATGTGGGATGTACGCGCTCCAGGACGCTGCCGTCCCCCATCCTACATATGTCCAGGGTGGCAGTTGCAACATGTTTCAAGGGGGGCGGTATGTTCACGCCACCGGGTTAACAGCAGTGAGCGGCGAAGAGCACTGAGGAGTAAGGAGGGTTTTTTGATCCTCGGCAGCATGATGGGCATCGCCATATTAATTGCGTACAAGTTTTTCACCCGAACACCCGTTCTCTTTCCAGATTATTTTATTTTGCGATTTGTCACACTTTCAAACCGAACCATTTCGTTTTTGTCGGGATACCTTGTGAATTCAATAAATCATCATTAATTTATACGAAGTTCTCGCGCCAGACCCAGAAGAAATCGGCACCCGCCAAAGTTGTACTCCACATATCGTTCCGCCCCTCCACGAACAAAAATGAACCAAACATAATTGTAACATTTGCAATTTACCAAAAACTAAACTTAATCAAAATTGCGTAAACAACGACTTAATAATAGAAGGCAATAACGTAGTAAAAATTTACGATTTTGCCTTACAATTAAACGAAATATCAATAATAGATTCATTGCTTGATTATAGCCAATGCATTTATGTAACAAACAATATCACCAGGTTAGAACTTATTTCCTTTATCCAAACAAAAGAGTTAATTAACGAACACGCCAAATATTATACTGTACTCCAAACTATTACATTAACCACTTTTATAATTACTATAAAAAGTTTGATTACATACTTAATCTATAAGTTTAAGGCAATGCCACGAGAATTATTAATTAAGCATTTTCGATCAAATAACAATCGTGCTCCCACAGAAAAAATCGAAACCCCAATTGTTGAAAAATTTGAGTCCCAAATTAAAAACGAAATTGATAGTCCAATCTTTACAGCTGAGAGAAACCCCTCGCTATATCGAAATGTATCCGCCTGATGACAGGCTATTTTTTTTAGGATGGGGAAGTTATATATCCAACGTCAATACCCAATAACTCATAAACTTTTCGCCCCCTAAAATTTATAACTTTAAAGTAAACATCCGTTTTTTTATAAACACTTGGACACTTGAAATAACAATTGTCCCCCTCAAAATCACAGCGTGTGAACGCTAACTCATAATTAAAACACAGGCCAATAAAATCCATTTTATTCATAAACAATTGAACACTTGCAATAATAATTGTCCCCCAAAAATCAAAAGCGTGAGAACGCGAATTCAACATTAAAATTCGGGCCAATCAAATCGCATCAATATCGATCACGCCACTGAAGGGCTCACAAATTTAGCCTATAAATATTACTATAAGACATTTTTGTACTTCAGTTTTAAGTTTTCGTTCAACGAATAAAGTCCCCGCTTTTAACTCGAACAAACAATATCTCTTTTTTTTTCTATTTTGGAAAGACAAGATATTTAATTATATATACGTATATTGGTCTATACAGCATTATTCTTTTTTAAGTCTTATTTTACCAGCATCAGCTGGTCATCGCCGGTTGGTTCGCTGATGTTCCCTGGAAAGCGTAAAAAGCGTCGGCCAATTGACATCGTTCCCTTGATATATTCTTTAATGTTGTCTATAGCATGTGGATGTATACCTGATATATGATTCTATATCACTTTCTTTTTTTGTGTTTTTGATTTGTGTTGTATTTTTTCTACATTTTATATAAAACTTTCTTATACCAATTATTATTAATATTCTATATCTTCTAAAGACTTTAAAAATGAGTAGTTAAGTGGTATCCTTTACTGCACAATTAACATAAAGGCTTGAATGCTTCAAGCATCTTGTGCAAAACAGTGCTTTTCTGGCGATTTCTTACCCTTCCATAGGTGTCAAACACTTACTCTTATTGCACTGATGTGCTTTATAATCGGAAACTTTGCACATCGGGCAGTTGTCTTAGCATTCCGCATATGAAGGAGTTTGTTTACTTCAAATATTCCATACATAAGCGTAAGTATTTTTATCTGCCTTGTTTTTCTAATCTGACTCTTAGATAATCCTAGAGTTTGTCTATCATATTTCTTATGAGTAGGATGAGTTTTTCGAATATTGCGTCAACTTCATCGGACAAATTTGTTTTAGTTTAGATTAAGTTTTAAGGGTGCATCGCTTTAAAGTTTAAACATAAAATTTTAAAAATCTGCTAGATAGACGAATTTATTTGACAGAAATTTTTTCCTACCGCGCATTAACCTTGAGCTTTATTGTAACACAATCTACTTTCAAAAAGGATATAGGAGTATTTCGAATAAGAGGAGGGAGAAAACGATAAAAGCAATGTACAACCAATGCACGTGGCATCCTACTCCAAAAGCCATAAGACCACGCCACTTTTCAAGTCCCTCCTATAATCATTACTATCCACATAAGCCACTATAAAGCTTTCAAATCGGTGTTAAGGTACGACGACCAATTGAATGTCGAACCGGTCCATTAACTGACCAGAAGAAAAAACCGTGGTGTTTTACTTGGCCACAAGCGCGGACTTCTGTCATTATATGGAGCGTAGTCAGCCAAACTAATTTCTAGGCGAACCCTCGTTAGAATGTTTCACATCAGGATAAGGGACAGCCCTTCGCAACCAACATTAGAGATTTCTGGTGGGAAGACGTTGTTGATGACTCAAAAGCCGACGTTGATGTACCCTTACCTAACCCCTAGCACGTCGTGGGCCTTCAATTAGCCCTTTTTCTTCAGTATAGTACAAACATTTGTTAATAATTATAAGTAAATAAAATTTCTAAATATTAGGTCCTAAATTAAGGAACTAGTGATTGGTGCCACGTTAATAAATTACACCTTAATGCCTCTAAGTGTTCTTTTATGACTTTCAGTCGTTTGTCTCCGTTCCTAGCTCATAACTCTGTTCAGTTAGATTGTGTACCATCTTTCAAAGACTTAGGCGTTATGTTTGACCCAAAACTTTCATTTAATGTTCATATTTCTTCAATTGTCAATAGAGCATGCAGCCTTCTTGGCTTTATTAAATGTTGGGCCAAAGAATTTGATGATCCTTATGTAACAAAGGTTTTATACACTTCGTTAGTTCGCCCTACTCTCGAATATTGCTCGCCAGTGTGGAACCCGCAATATGATGTCCACCAGCGTAGTATTGAATCGGTACAGAAGCAATTCCTTAAGTTTGCGTTACGCGGTCTTAATTGGGGCCCGAGTCTTCGCCTTCTTTCTTATTCTGACAGACTTCTTTTTATTAATCTTCCTTCACTTTACAACCGTTGGCTCGTATTTGGCATTCTCTTGCTCCATAAACTATTCAACGGCGAAGTCATTTCTACTAATTTACTAGATACGCTATATTTTTGTGTTCCCTCACGTCGGACCAGAAACTTTTTTCCTATTTACCTTAGTAGATGTCTGACTAACTACTCTCTTCACGAACCTTTTCGTGTTCTTTGCCAATCTTTTAACAACCTTTCTCACCTAATTTCTCCTCATCTTTCTCTCACTTCTCTTCCCGCTATACTTTTTAATCATCTACAGCGAAACCAATGAAAATATTCTGGACTTGGATTGGCTGCAACTCATCCCTGACCACATTGGCTGTGAATCAGGGCATAGCTGGCATCTTATGCAAATAAAACACCTCCACCGGGTCGGGGATGGTTAGTTGTGTATATAGCTAAGCTATCTTCTTCAATTAATTGTTATCTATTTTTTTAGCTTAAGCTTTTTCGTCGACTGCTGTATTAGTTGACGTAAATAAATAAATAAATAAATAAATAAATAGTTTATTTGGGCACACGAAACAAAAGATTTAACAATAAAGAAAAAGGTTATGCGTAAGGCGAGATTCCAAAGGTTCTACAAGCTAGGGCGGGTAAAGAGAAGGCAATGACATTTAGGTATTCATATATCGAGTAAATTATCTAATAACTCAAAGTTCAAGTGAAGACTTTAACTTACTTTATAAAATCGATGATCTCCTCTTCTAGAGATAGGCATTAAAATCAAAGGTCACACAGAGACATAATGGATGCCCTGCGCAGACGCAAGCAGTTCTTTAATGAAAATTATTTCGTTGAATTCCTCGACTCTATGTTGACTATTACATTTCGGGAAACTAGTGGCAGTAAATCAAATAATATAATAAACAACTAGGACGTTACCTTAGCTAATAACTTTGACTTGCCCAATCCTAAACAGTTCAAACTCTTCAATTCGGGGTTGCAATAGTATATAAAACGAAAATCTCAACTACTTAAGGATGCTCTGTCGCACTCGCGATCTAATCAACGTTTGCAAACGTTTTGGACTACTAGAGATAAGCTAACGAAATTTACCATACCAACCAAACTTAACGCGGATAACGATTTACGACCTTTGATTGAGTTTTAATTATTTGGACAAATATACGCTGCTTTACTAGACAGCGGTACTGACAAAAGTGTTTTAGGAGGAGAATTACCAGCATTCACTGCCTATCAATTTTGCCCTACAACGGGCGGTAACGTTAGAACAGCCGAATCACAACAGGTTGTTGGTATGACCACGAGCAATCTTATTTACAAAATATAACTCGGTCACCTGGAGAACGTGTAGTCTTTCAATTTCTCTCGCGAACCCTGAGTTGCCGAATTTTCTTTTAAAGAGAATAAATATTCCCTAACAGCTAGTCAACATTGTCGATTACAAATGGTATTAAATGGAGTTCCAGCTTTTGAAAAAAATATCGCCTGCGTCCTCCTGTTCTTCATCTTACTTCTTATTATTGAAATCAGGCATGGCAAGATTCTGCTGTAATCAAAGGCAATAGGTTAACTTAAGCCATTAACTTAAGCCATCACATGAATTTAATAGTGAAACTAAAATAAATATTTTCATAATTATTATAATTTTTTTTTTTTGTGTTTTATGCGGCATTGCATTTTATTACTTTATTAAAATGATTTTTTCAATGATTTCGTGCAATGGTTCCTAAAGTTTGCTGTGGAAGTGACGATGTCAATTCCTAGTGGCATATATAGTTCTGAAGCTACCTCCTTTTTATATTCTGTGTCCAAATCAAATTTTTTCGAAAATTGCTTTGGCTATGTCTTTGGCACTTTTAGTTTATACAGGTATGCTTTCCAAGTATTTTGTTAATGACCGCATAATCGTGCCCGTCTTCCGTTTTCGGAAGTGGACCTATTATATCAATTAACACACATCAAAGTTTGAGGTGTTGGTGTTATAACGGTGTTATAACCATAGGTTGCTTTGTGTGTCGATGTGATTTATATATCTGGCAATATTTGCAATTTTTTACATATTGAATAACATCTCTGCGCATATTTTTTTGAGCTGACGTGATTTTGTAATTTTGCTAAGAATCGAGATAAACCTTGGTGACCGCCCCAGATGGGATTGTTATGATATTTACGAATTATTGCAAGCTCTTCGCTTTTCATCGGTTGTGATGCAAAGTTCTCTATTGAAATTTGGATACTGTAGTATTGTTGGATTACTTAAGTGCTGTTTTTAGATACTAAAATGCAATGGCACATTCGTCATTCAAAATGAATTCGACATTCGTCTGTATTGGAGAGAGTTTCGTTTGAAACGTCTGTACTAGTTACCAAATACAAGAAATAGTTTTACTTCATTCGGAACTTTTGGAGCTGGATATTCTTGAATAAATTGAAACATGCTATCATCGAAAAGAATACCTTTGTCTTTGTGACCTAAATATTTTACTTCATGACTGAAAAATGTACATTTGTCTGGGTGTAGTTTTAGATTATAATTTCGGCGTATGTCGAAAACATCAGTCAAATATTTGACCATGAAATGTTTTTCGAAATAGCGCCTTTAAGAGCGTCAGTCAATTCAGTAATATCTTTTGTGTATGAAACACTGTTGTTGAGATTTCTTTGTAACTTTTTAATTTTTGCTGTTCTACTGATCTATTGATTCATTATTAAATATTGTTGACAGTTTTTGGATTACTTCATCATAGGGCATCTCCTGCTTGACCTTTTTGTTTAGATTTTATAATTTCGATGGCTACGGCTTCGTGTGTTTCTTTTATAGTGTTAAGCACACGAAGCTTTCCAAGAAAGCCCGGTAGATTTTTTATGACGCCATCAAAGTATGGCAAAAGCAGTATGGCTGTATTAATAAAATCTACCGCTGTGTAATGTACACAACCTGGAATGAAACCAGATTATGTACATCCCTCTTAGTCAAAGAATCTTCTTTGATCCAAGAAGAGATGAGTTTCGGCCTATATAGGTAGTCTCTCTCGCAGTCCCTAATCATCAGATGTTAGGATGGGCAAGAGCACCATAAATAAGGACGAAGCCAACACAAACGGGCTTAATGTATCGAGAAGTTTGGTCCGGGTAGGACCTCTGGCTGTCGGATAGCAAACAATCCTTGGGGGGGTTCTTTGGACCAGCATTACTCAATACACCCGTAGTACATAAAATAAAACAAAGTCCCTAGAGCACTAATATTACAGAATTACTTAATCGAAAGAGATGAACTAGAAGGATAGAGAAAAAGAGTACATTAGTATCACACGAATGGGGAACCTATGAGGATGTTATTATAGCTTCGCGTCTAAGCCCTCCCAACCAATGATTTTCCTGTCGCAAGATTCTCGAAAATTCCAACACAATTTAGCTCAACGACTCTTACTCAAACATTATAAATGATATTTATTCACGAGGGTTACGGAGTACCAAAATACTTCAATAAGTTGACTAAACTAAAATGATGAATTAAATAATTGGATCATTTCGGGCATACAAAAGCAAAATTATGGATAATATGTTTTGTATTGGTGAAACTTAATTGTAAGTTAAATTATGATTTCAATTATAAGTGTAGACTCTGCTCACCCAGTCAAAGGCGATTATTAATATCGTTTTAGTTTTACAACAATGATTGGCTTAGGGATAAAAAGTTAAATTAAATCGTTCGCGACTGGCATTCCTATGCAATATAGGCGATCTAGGGAACTCTCAATCCGAAACGAAGAAACTTTCTCTGCCCGTATCCGATCCGCGCGGCTATTCCAAGCTAGTTGACTTTGTCGCCCTTCACGGTGTGCAGCTTTTAAGCCCACGGTTACTCAAAAATATCCATTGCAAATTTTCGGAATCCAAATATGAAATGAAATTGCTAGGGCTTCCAAATTGGCCGAGAAAAGTTGTGATTTTAATTCTTATTATTTGTCTGGAGGAACAGCGTTGTTTAGGCGTCTAGCCAGGGCGAAAGTTCGTTGTCGCTAACCAATATCTCGGGAACTCCATATCGAAATAAAATATTATCCTGCAGAAACTCTTGAATCAAATTGCTCTTAAATACTTTAAGGGGTTGGATAAATGATGAACTATGTATGTACTTTAAGGAGTCCGATACGACCACGTTTGCTTCTCGGATAAGGACAAAAAAAAAATATATATATAATCGCTGAAAAGGTCTCTCTGATACTGCAGGCTTACCCATTGGTGGATTTAAATTTGGTTGGGTGCTTTCGTTGACTTGCACGTCTCACAGTTTTGTATATAATCAAACACCTGTACTACCATGCCTGGGCAAAAGCTCCAAAAGTTTTTGCCATTCCGCCATGTGCAGATATCTTATCTTCACGAGGTCTTTTGATAACTTCTTTTGATGAACTTTGTGGGATCCATAATTTTCAGATGTTGACTAGACTAGACTATCGTCATTCTCCGTGCGTATATTCACAAATTCATCTACTATTTTCAAATTCGGGTATTTTTTCTCTTAGTTGTTGATACTCTTCGTCATTGAAACTAGGAGAGTTCAAGTCGACTAAGGAGTCCATTTCGCGAGTCTTCCTTTCAGATCGGATTGTCGCATCAATCAAACCAAACTAGCGTTATCGGTTATAAATTCGAATTCTTGTAGTTCCAGATAGCAGCGGAATTTTTCAATTGCTTCCAAAGCAGCCAAACACTCGCGTTCTGTTACGCTATAGTTTCGTTGAGAAGTTGTTAACTTCTTCATACATAAACGCTATAGGCTTCTCAGTTTCTTCTTCGTCCAATTGTGCCGACATTGCTCCGATGCCGCAGTTGCTTGCATTACAATGCACGAAGAATTTTTTGTTGAAGTCCGGATTGATTAGGATCGGCGCTGAAGTAAGCATTTCCTTAAGTTCCTGTGTCCATAAAAATTTATTTTTCTTCGTTAGCACGGAAATGTAATATCAGAAAAATTATCAATGAAGTAACCCAGCCAATTAGGCAACTGAACAACGAGCAACCGTGCTGAAATCTCAGGCTAGAGAATGAACGTAGTTTTCATAGTTGTAGTGCTTGTAAAATATAGTTGTTGATAGTTTACAACCGAATTTTATACTGATATTATTAAATAATAACAATCAAATTTTTTAGGTGAAAAAAATAAAGATCGTATTAAGACGGTCTTTGTGGTATATCATTTAAAATAAATAGTGAATCTATCGAATGTGACAGACAGAAATTTAAGTATTTTACTGAAGAAACCTCGTAGTTGGTTCTGCAATTAAGGAAAATTTTAAAAATAAAAAAAAAATTACGGAAAAACCAAAAAAAAAAAAATATAAAAAAAACATTTGGAAAACTTTTAAAAACTAAAAATTCTGAATTTGTCTTAATCTTAAAAAAAAAATTGTTTTTTATTTTTTTTTCTTTTTAAATTTTTTTCTTTCACAATTTTATTAGCATTATTCAATTCCAAACGCAAATTTTTCATTACCTTTCATTTTCAATGCTAATGACAACAGATAGCATTGTTTTTTTTTTTTATTTTCAATGCTAATGATAAGGTAATAATACTTAAGACACAACTCTGGTTACCCGATTAGCACAAAGTTCGCCATTCTGATACGTCGATGCCAAATTATCCAGAATTCTTTGGTTGCAGCTATTTTAAGGAGATGTTAAAAATCCTGGTTGTAATAGTTTTTTTTTTTTGCTCTGTGTTCTATTGCGGCCCATATAAGGGACAATCAGGTCCAAGGCTCATGTGGCCGCTGTACCTTCAAATGATTTGTGGACAACCAATTTCAAAGTATGATTTTTCCTCTGTTTGTATAGAGCAATTATCGATGGTTGAGTTTTTATTCGACCTTTGCTTCCCACAAAAAATCTGCTTCGGAATTCAATCGCTCCTCCACCAAATGATGTTAAGTAATTTTGCCTATATTCAGTGACAAGATGACTGCGAGAAGATCATAATTTAGATCTTCCATACGGTCATCTACGCTTTTTAATTCAAATAAATTTATAAACTAAATTTGAAATATTATTATTAGTATAGGAATAGTTGCGGCGGTGTAAACTATTACCCCATTAAAATATGATTAACTACACATAATTAACAGATAAATGTGATAGAATAGAAGTTTCAGAAAAGAAAGAGTGGCTTCATAATTAGAAATACAGTGTTTTAAAGATAATGGAATAAAATTGATGGTAGGTCTACGGAGTACAGATAGGTTTAACTGGTTCAACAGCTAAGGAGAGTCTATTTCACCGCTTATAAGTTTGTGTATAAACATAACACCAAGCATTACTCTACGATTAATTGAAGAAGGAAGATTAATTAAAAGAAGCCTACTGGAGTATAATGGAAAATTGATATTGCGATCCCAATTTAGACCGCGAAGTGCAAAAAGCAGAAATTGCTTTTGAACAGATTCAATTTTACATATGCAAGATCCATACTGTAAGATAGGACACATTAATTAAGTATACAGAATTTTGGTTGTGTACGGATCGTCAAAATCTTTTGCCCATCGTTTTACAAACCCAAGAACATTCATAGCTTTACTAACTGTAGCAGAAATTTAAGGAATTTATGGTCCATAAGAACACCTAAGTCATTGATAATATCTAACCGCTCTAAGTGAGTGTGGATAAGATAATAAGCTGCTAAGTATGGAGTGCATTTATAAAAGGACATAACTTTACATATGGAGCTTTTGCTGTTTAATAGGTTGGTTTCACAGCAGACTTTTTCCCTTGTTATGAAGAGAAATAATATATGATTCCTTCCACATAAACGGGAAGGCGGAAGATGTGACAGACAGTGTAAACAACTTAGGTATTGGCTTACGTAAAGCCTCTGCACAAAACCTCAATACGCAGACGGGTATTCGTCACGGAACAGAGCAGGCTACGAACCGAACTATCAACAAATACAGGGGTTTAAATGCAATTAGGCAATTTTAAATGATGAGGATAAAGAGGATTCGCTTGATATATCGTATAAGGATAAGTAGTTTTGAAAAAATCAGCAAACATATCGGCAATATCCTAATCAGAAAGACAAGTAAGACGGCTGCACTGATGTCTTACGTTGACAAGGTTATAAAATTGCTAAGGATCGCGAGAAAACCTATGTTTACATCGCTAAAAATAATCCTCATAGCATTGTGAATTCAGAACCATAAAATTTGATCAAGCAACTACATAAAGGAAAAATCCGCTGCTTTACTCGATTTTTATCGCCTCGCAGAGTGTCAAATGTTTGTAACGCACAGAAGGAGACGTTTCCGACCCCAAAAAGTATATATATCTTGAGGTCTTTCAGACCATCCCTGGTTCACACGTGGGACACAAACATCGAAAAACGATTCGAGAGTTTTATAGAAGACAGAAATGGTAGAGTCCATATTCGTGCAAGTATACATATATGAGCAATCATTAATTAAGAAAAGTTTTTTAACTTTAGTAAAGTGTGTTTTGCGAAAATATCGGGTTAGAGGCACCGAGTTAGTATAACGAGAGACAACCCCAAGGGAAAGATCAATAGTTACATCCAGAGTTTGATGGAAGTTGTCTTCAGAAATAACTAAGGGATCAGTTCTGGAAACATCGCAGTTGAAAAAATGCAACACGAATACAAGATCTAGTGATCTGTCACAACTATTCCGAATTTACTTGAATTAGGAACAACTCAATTCATCTATGAAACAATAGGACGAATAGGGTCCAGGCAATCTCAGGTAAATGAACATCTCCTGGAACAATGAGCAAGTCCTTCTGATACGTCAGCGTTGGGACGAAATTAGTTTTTGACTCGCCAGCAGGTGCAGACGAGCCGGAAGGATCATGCTATTCGGGGGCCCATTCTTCTTTTTTATACATAGTATATACTTTTATAATAAGGTGCTCCGGCCAAATATATTTTTGACATATTTGGCCCAAAAACTCTGGGAAGAAACTTTTTTTAAAGGACGAAGTGTCCCGAATATATAAAAAACGGAACTTTTCTGCCACAATGTTTGGGGTTTGAACTTTGAGTGTAGGCCATGACTTTTGTAGTCATAGTAATATTTGGATCAAGTCTCGAAATAAAAATTTGCTTTTGGGTAGAACTTCAACAAGTGAACTAAAATTGCCAGGCACAGCAGTAGCAGCAGCAGCAGATGAAGCAGCAACTGAGGTAGCCAACACTTTACTAGTTCCTCTTGTAACTACTTTATTTGCAATTTTCCTGGAAACGGATGTTTGCCCGGACGGTTAAGAAACTACAACAGATATCGGATTAGATGGTGGGATACTGTCCCCCTGGGAAATAGGAAAAGACTGCACACCTGCCAAAGCCGGACTCCTAAACGATATCAGCTGCTACGCATTTGGTGAACACGGGTTAAAAGTTTTGAACATCTGAATTGAACCTTTATCGCCAAAAGCGCCTATGCTCATGAGCATTCTTATTAACGCCAGCTGGCAGGGTTTTAACTGCTCCCCCAGTCCGGTTCATAAAAGATCGGCTCCAAGTCACGACATGAATCACAGCCCCATTTAAAACCTCCACCCTGTGCAATACTATCCCGCACTTTGACTGTACAGCCGGCTCAATCAAAGTGGATTACTATGTCACACAGCCAACAGAATACAAAGGCTTCACTTGTGTTGCTGTAATTAAAATTATTAATTAATCAAAAAATAAAAACTTAAAAATCAATATGTAAAAAAAAAACAAACCAAAGCAACTGCTATAACTGCAATAAGTTAGTTCTAAAACACACAACAACAAAAGATTGTCACTAGAGCGAAGTTAACGTCCGCGAGTGCGATCAAAATAATAGTTCACACAAACTGTGAACTGTGAATTGAGAGCGCGGATGAGAGCAAAAAATAGAAATAAATCAAGAACTAAGCAGCCCAACAACAAAATAATATGTGCGTTTGTTAAAGTATGATATTATTAAGAATGTAAATTTAACTATAAACTTCGCGATGAATATAACGTTTATTTAAATGGTGTTGAATTAATTTAAAATGTATTTTATTAATTTAAAATACGAGTGAGCAAAAAACAGCAGTTAAGCGAGAGCGCAAAAAAACATTTCCGACTTAAACTATTACATTACATGACCTCGTAATCTAGACACACACACTAAAAACGGAAGGCCCGCCGTATTACACATGTTATTTTTACACATGCTGTAAATATAGTACAATATACCAAAAGCAAAATAATTGGGCCTAACGATTGGTTGTAAAAGGCGAAGCACTTTACGCTATTTCTTCACATAAAACAGGTGAAATCTTCTGATGCAAGCTTTGCCGTTTATTTTCGCTTCAGTTTCGAGTTTTCAACTGCTTTTAGCGTTGAAAATATAATATGACCATTACAACTCTAGATTGGGAGCTATTTGATATAGTGCCTCGACAGGCACTTAAACCCTCTGGCCATAAACCTGCTAGATAACAGCTTAACGACCAGACACCTAAAAAGAATCCATGTTCTCGATCTGCCGCACGGAGTGGAGTAAACTTATAACCTTCTAAATGTCCCGTTTAGCATTAACTTCTGCTGATTATCCATTTCGGATAGATTGCAGAAAGAGGGCTCTCCCCGCAAAAATAAAAAAAAAAAAATTAACAATATATTAAACTCAGAAATCAGAACTTCTTCAAAATAGCCTGGCAAATAACGTCGTTTTGACAAAAGTCTCTCTTCGTATTTTTGCCGTTTCTGTTGAAGCTATATGATATAGTGATCCGATCCGTTTAACTCCGAGATATAGAAGATCACGACCAAATGTTCAGCTCTGTAGCTCTAGTCTTTGTAGTCAAAGTGGAGATCACGTCAATCCAGACGGATTCAAACTATTTTTTATCAAAATATCAACGAAGCTAACGTCGGCTATAATGACTTATATTGACCGTAACTTTTGTTCTATTTATCCGATTGGATTGAAATTTTGGGATCTTATGTTTTATCTCCAAAACTACATATCACTTTTGTACTATCACAATTTCATAGCGGTACTCCAACTACTACTTTGGGATGTCGCTATATGATATAGTGATCCGATACTATGGATTTTCATACTCACGCATGTAATAAATAGCTCTTAAGGTGGCTGAGTAAAACGCATACGCACAGACGAACTTGGCTATATCGACTCAGCTTCCCATGCTGATCAAGAATATATATGCTTTATGGGGTCGGAGACGTTTCCTTCTGTGCGTTACAAACATCTGACCAATTCGATAATGACACTCTGCTAGAGTATAAAAAGTCAAATGGAGCGGCGAAGGACAGACGCTATGAAATAATAAAATGGATTTACATTTTTGCGCAAAAACAAATTTTTACATCATTAAAAAGAAGTCGAAAAATAATCATTGCTTACTTTTACCGGCAAATAATCGAATGATAATCGTGGACTAGTCGAAAAGTCGAAATGAAAATGGTCGACACAATTAAGTTAACTATAGCCAAATTTCGACAAGTCGTTTCATCCCTAATCCTGCCTCTCTCAGCCGTATAGGTCTGTGTTTCGTAGTCTTCATAAAATTACCATAAAACAAGAAAATCACAACAATTTTCACTAGTTTTCTCCTATTGGACAGCCACAATAATAAGTATATCTGTTAAAGTAATTATTGGAATGTTATAAAACTAAACTTCAATTGAAGAGAATTATTTCTCCGAAAAAAATGTTTCGCAATTAAGCAAAAAAAATATCCATTTTTGGTAGTCCATATATTTTTAATGAGATCGCAGTAGTTATCGTCATTTTGATCTTTTCAATCTTTGCAATAAAACCCATTCTATGTGGTTTGTCCACCAGACTGTTGTTCCTTATCTGGAATCGTGGTGTTGGGTCTTTCCTGAGGATCCTATAGGTGTCATAATCAGTCTTTTTCATTGCTACCGTCTTATTTCCTTTCTCAGATGTTAATATCAAAATATCGTTATGTGGTTTAAGAAATTTGTATTTCCGTTCAGTTGTATCTAATATTGCACGATCTGTTGCATTTATGTATTCCATCGCTCTATACTCTTTAACCATTAAAGACAATGCAGTACGCACTGCTTCTTCTTTCTCTTTTTTCATAATCGTCTGGACTATTTATTCTACATCGGAAATGTATTTAATGAGAGGGTTTGCACCCTGTAACACAAAGGTTTGTGGCACTGCGATCCTTTTCCTCAATATGATAAAGGCAGAATGCATTAAACTACTCACGCTGTTCCACCAGGACTTCACCTCGATTTCCATTTAGAATTACCCGAGCCACTGGAATTATATTGAGAATGCGTGTGATAGACTTTAGAGAAGGTGTTTAGTGTGCATATGACTGCTCAATAGGATTCATAAACAACTAGCAAAAACAACCTGTGGGGGGGTTCTTTGGGAACGTCATAGCTAGTATTTTCACAGCGTATTTTATGTATGTCAGCTATTCATATTAAACGAATCCCTTGCCTGAGTGTTCATTAGAGAAGAATACAATAGAGTTTCGGACGGTTTTTGACGACGCTATAGATGATAATTGCGCTCCGCGTCTGTACCCACCCTACCATGAGCCTGCCAGCGAAAGTTAACGCAGACTTCCAAAACGAAAGCTAGGACTTGTTCTTTCTTCTTCATCACGGAAGTAAAGAATTTAATAATTCATAATGAACTTAATATTTATTCAAGCAATTCAAAATAATTAGCATCTGCGTGCTATAGATTCGATCAATTTGATCTACAAAAATTTTTCATTTTCAAAAAAAATGTTTGGCTATATATCGGTACAAATCCGACTATAGAGGTTGCAAATGTTGCAAATTCATTCTTATTACTAAGGATTACTTTAATTTTTAATATTCATGATTCACAAACTTTACTATATATGGACTTTTAACATTAGTTCCGAAAAAAAAAAATACAAAAAAAAAATATCAAAGAAGCTAACATCGGCTGTGCCGAAGTTTATATACCATTGCAGTCCAAGGCCATAATATTTTTACATGTTCCAAACTCTTTTTCTGTATCTCAATTCATTAATGCACAGAACCTTTCAAATATCATTTCAATTTCTTCTTCTTCTTCCCCATCCCCTTTTACACGCATGCCGCGACTCGCACGCATACACATATAGTTTATGTAGCGTTGCGTCTGTATGTGTGCATGCGTGTGCTCTGTTGATTTGATGATGACGTAGTAGGCAGCTAGCCGAACCGATTTATATCGGCTGTAACTTCTGTTCTATTTATCCGATTGGATTCAAATTTTGGAAATACTATCATATTGGTAAATTTCATGGCGATACTCCAATTTTTGCAAAAATGTTTCCTCCAGAGCTATATGATATATTGGTCCGATTCTCCCAATTTTCATACTTTATTTTTCCCAATAAAAAGCCACCAAAAAAAATTTCATCCCGATAGCTCTTAAGATGGCTGAGTAAAACGCATACGCACAGACGGACGGACAGACGGACATGGCTATATCAACTCAGCTTCTCATGCTGATCAAGAATATATATACTTTATATGGTCGGAAACGTCTCCTTCTGTGCGTTACAAACATCTGACCAATTTTATAATACCCTCTGCAAGGGTATAAAAAGAAAAAATTATACAGTATAAATACAATAAAGAGAAAACAGTATTGAGTATGTGTACTTTCATGTGTATGTACATATTGTAACGATCCTTTCTCGTCCTTCGGGATATTTATAATATCTCTTGGGCTAGGTTCGGCACAACAAAATTTATTTTGTGCCCCGGTGAAATCAGAACAGCTTTGTTTATTGATTTGGTTTTTATAATACGTTTATTTGCGATCGTTATGGGCTTGATTGGCTATGACAAGTTTCTCTGCGGTAGGTCTGGACTTGGACAGCGTTGTCGAATCACTTCGAATCCCTCGTCGTCCCTTCTTGCCTTCCTTTTGCTTCTGCAACCGTTGCGGGTCGTTGTCTCGGCCTGTATCGTGTGCTTGGTTGGTGCTCCACCCCTCTGCACCCCTTTCGCTGTGCTTGTTGAGATGGCTTTCGCTTTCTTGGTTCTGGGATAAATCCCGTAGCTACTAGCACGAAGCAGGATGTTCCTCAGCAATTGGTAATCGTCAGGATATATAGATCCTGGAATTTCCGGCAGTAGGATATATCCTCGTGCCTACCCACTGACTTTGGATACTCCTGGAAATGCTTGGCTTCTCTCCAACTCACTCTAGCTTGGGTACGGTGTTTACTATCCTTATTTAAGGATTTGTTGCTGTCGAAATGAACTGTACAGGTTACTCGTAAGGCCTGTACAGTTCCTTGTTTTTCCTTTGCTCCTTCTGTTTCCTTGATAAGTTCTTAAGGTTACTCGTAAGGCCTTAATTACTTGTTACTTGATCACGACTTGATGACTTGATGCCTTTGGTTGACAGATGTTGCCTTTATATAGGCAGTTCCCATGGCCTCAGGAACACATTGGTGTGGTACCGCTATACAGCTGGTACATTTCCATCGGCCCTCTGCTTTCACCCACGCATTCACTTGTTGCTATGCGTGGTGAAAGTCCCGCAAATCCTTGGCGCATGTGTCCACTTTCTCTGTGGCTGCGCGCCCATTTATTCCTTGTCCCTGTCTTTCTCGTTTGTACATATTGACTTGCATCACTTTCTTATGCTGGCGTCGCCTTTCTATTGGCCGCCCATCGTATCCCGTTGACTGTCTCTGCTTTCATCGCTGCCTTTGCCCGTCGCTCCCTTTGATCCACTTGTCATACCCAATTTCACACATATTCTCTCCTTATTATATTTACATACATATATATGACAATTATATTAACTTAAGCTATTGTTTAACGATAATCATATTGATTAAATTAACATACGAAATCGTTTAATTTCCCATACAACGCCCTTTCACACGCATATCGTATCTGTTAGATAGCGGGCTTCCCCATTCTTCATCCCCCCCCCTTCGGTTCGCATATTCCCCTATCCAATCCACAAACCATCATTGCTTCATACAAAGCATGCATGCCCCGCACCCGTCTCATGGGCTTGCTTGGCCCTCACTTTTATTTTCTCTCGCTCACCAGATTTTGGCTGCTCGCAATGTAACTGCTTTCATTCTCATGAGCGTGACGTAGGCAGAGAGTGCGCTATTGGTCACCGATACTCTCCCTCACGCATAGTGTACGTGTGACATGCGTGTACACTTATTCAGCGTATTCTAATGCGTGCACTCATATTTGCCTCTCTGTGCTCTTAATTTGCATAAGTAGGCCAATGCCCCCGTTTGTGTGCAATTATGCAGTCAAGCCGGGTTCCATTTACTCTTATACAGCCACTAATACTCATTATGTTTCCCACGCATCTTCCCGCTTGTACGAAATCGCCAGCGGTTGCGTGGGGTCCGATCGGCCATGTTCGACCGGCCTCTTGCATTGGCTCTTATACGACCGAACTTATCGCATTATGTCTCCCACGCATCTTCCCGCTTGTACGAAAATCGCCAGCGGTTGCGTGGGGTTCGATCGGCAATGTTCGGCTGGCCTTGTTTATTTGATCATTTACATCCGATTTCACTCTTATACTTTAGTTTGTGTCTTGGCTGCGTTTGTATCTGGCTGTTTGTATCTTATGTTTTGTGGCTTTGTATCTTGTTTGTTGTAGCTTGTTTGTTGTGTGGGACATTATTCTTGTGTATATAATGTTCCTCACACTCCCCCCCTTCTTCGGGAGGGATTTGCCCTCCCCTGTCCCTTGTACCTTGTGTTTGTTTTCTGTATGTGTATTTTCTATTCTCGTATTTGTGCATTTAATATGTTTGCATTTGTAGCTTTGGCCTGTGTTTTGTGTTTTTTTTTTCTTTGGTTTTGGCTTGTCTTTTGCTTGTTTTGTGTGTTTTGCTTATTTTGTGTTTTTCTTTGGTTTTGGCTTGTCTTGTGCTTGTTTTGTGCCTTTTTTTTTTGGGACTCAGCTCGCATCTTTTATTGGCCAATTGGCATCTTCTAATGTTGGCGATTACTGAGTATCTTTTCTTAAATGTTGTCGGATTAGGGCATCTTTTCATTGTTTGTTCCTTTTTTTTTTTCTTGGCCCGTTCCGCATCTTTTTTTTTTACTTGCTAACTTATTTCTAATTTTTTTTTGTTGTTTTTTTTTTTTTTATTGTTTTTCCCTAAATACCCTAACTACCCCCTGTGCAATTCTAATTCTATACCTAATTCTACCCGCCCACACTAATCTTACTGATCTTGGCCCCTCCTGTTGGGCCATTTGCCCCACCATTTCTGAGACCGTCTCCGGCCATTCGTTTTCTTCCACTGCCTCATACCTCTCATGCCCGTCTGGCGCTGGGCAAGACAACTGCCTGGCCAATATTGGCCGAACACTTTCATTTTGCACCGTGGGTGCAGACATTTGTCTCTTTAATGCCGGTCTTGGCCACACCCACGGGCACTCTTGGGATTCGAGTTGCTGTTGTTGAAGTTGCTGCTGCTGATGTTGCTGTGGCTCCTGCTGTTGTTGCTTTGGCTTTTCTTGCTGTTGTTGTTGTTGCTGTGGCTGCAATTGTTGTTGCATCAATTGTAGCTGCAGTTGCTGCAGTTGTTGTTGCTGCTGCTGATGTTGCTGTGGCTCCTGCTGTTGTTGCTCTGGCTTTTCTTGCTGTTGTTGTTGTTGCTGTGGCTGCAATTGTTGTTGCATCAATTGTAGCTGCAGTTGTTGCAGTTGTTGTTGCTGCTGCACTTGTTGCTGGCATTGTTGCAGTTGTTGTTGCTGTTGCTGCACTTGCTGCTGCCATTGTTGCAGTTGTTGTTGTTGCTGCAACTGTTGCTGCCATTGTTGCAGTTGTTGTTGCTGCTGCATTATCGACGCCAACCGTTCCCTCGCCCACTTCAACTGCTCCTCCTCCTCCTCTCGGCTTTTCTCCCACGCCAGCAGATCCCTCTCAGCTTCCTGCTGCTGCAGGATCTGCTGACGCCACCAACTCATCCATTGCGTGCACTCAGCCGCGGCCCGTTCTGCCTCCCAATCTATGCCCTCCGGCTCGAATGGAGGTGGGCTGGCTACTCCATCAGCCGCACCTTCATCAGCCACGGCCATCCCCGCCGTTTCGCTGAATCCTGTTGCCTCTGATTGGCTTGTATTCACTGCTAGAGTTATTTCTGGCCAACTTTCATCCCAGTTGCGTTGATTTTCCCCCGTAAACTGAGCAATCATTGTTTTTACTGTTCTATTTGCTCTTTCGGTTGGATTTTCTTGTGGCGTGTACGGTGCTGTCAGTTGGTGTTGGCATCCCCATTCTTCTAACATTTTTTTGAATATCCTGCTAGTGAATTGAACTCCATTGTCCGTTATCACCATTTTTGGAGCTCCGAATCGAGATAGTATCCTCTCTCGAAAGGCCTTAACTAGACTTTCTGCAGTTGCCTTCCGCATCGGTATCAGTTCTGTCCATTTCGAAAGCCTGTCAATGATTACTAGTAGCATCGAATTTCCGTGTTTCGATCTTGGCAACGGTCCTACAAAGTCAGCGCATACTGTAGCCCATGGTTCTTCCGGTATTTGTGTTAGCATCTTTCCCGCTGCCTGCTGTTGGCTGGGTTTATATTGTTGGCATATCGTACACTTTCCTACAAATGTCCTGATATCTCGTTGCATTCCTGGCCAGTAATATCTTGCTGCGGTCCTGGCAGTAGTTCGCCTGCTCCCTGTATGCCCTGCTGTTGTTGCCGTGTGGTTTTCGGCCATTACTTGATTACGTAGTGTTTTCGGCACACATAGTTTCCAAGCTACCACTTCTTCTTGGCCTGCTCTGTGCGGAATGTTCCTGTATACCTGACTATTTTTTATAATGTAATCCGGATATTTCTGTGGTTGTTGTTTTATTTTTCCCATTATGTCTTGAATCCACCCACACTCGTTGTTTGCTTGTCTTAATCTGACACCATTATCTATTATTCTTTTGCACCCTTCCATTGGTTGCCTTGACAAAGCGTCTGCGACAATGTTTAATTTGCCCTTTCTGTATGCTATTTCGAAATCGTATTGTTGCAGTTCCAGTGCCCATCGGGCTATACGGCCCGTAGGGCTTTCTATGCTATTCAACCACTTCAACGCCATGTGATCTGTTACCACTTTAAATCGGTATCCTTCAAGGTATGGTTTTAGTTTGCGTATTGCCCATACTATCGCTAGGCATTCCTTTTCTGTTGCCGAATAGTTCTTTTCCGCTGGGTTTAATTCTCTTGACAGGTATGATAGCACTCTCTCTCCATCCTCAGTGTTTTGTACCAATATGGCTTCTAATCCCATGTTACTTGCATCCGTCTGGAGCACAAACGTTTTTGTGAAGTCTGGACATGCCAATACTGGGCCACTCGTCAGCCTTTCCTTTACAGCATCGAATGCTGCCTGATGCTCCTCGCTCCAGTGCCACTTTGTTCTCTTCTTTAGTAGTTCGTTCAATGGGTGTGTTAGTGCTGCAAAACCTGGTACGAACCGTCTGTACCAGGATGCCACTCCTAAGTACTGGCGTAATTCCTTTGTGCAAGTTGGTGGTTCTAATTGGGCTATTGCGGCCACCTTTTCTGGGTCCGTTGCAATACCGTTTTCTGTCACCAAGTGGCCTAGAAATTTTAGCTCTTTTCTAAAGAATTGGCACTTCTCGGCATTAATTCTCAAGTTTGCTTCCTTCAATCTCCTGAACACTTCTTGTAGATGATTCATGTGTTCTTCGATTGTTTTTCTCACTATCACAATGTCATCTTGGTATGCGAATGCGTTTGGTATCATTTCTGGGCCAATGACTTGGTCCAGTGCGCGTTGGAAAGTTGCTGATGCTGAGTGTAAACCGAATGGCATTACTTTCCATTGGAATAACCCCTTCCCTGTGACTGTGAATGCCGTCATTGGTGTACTTTTCTCTTCTAACGGAATCTGCCAGTATCCGTCCTTCAGATCTAAGCTGCTTATGAATTTTGCTTCGCGTAGTTGATTCAAGATGTAATCGATGCGTGGCATTGGGTATGCATCCTTTATAGATTTTGCGTTAATCTGTCTAAAATCTACGCATAATCTCCATTTGCCTGTCTGTTTCTTTCTCACCATCACTATGGGTGAGCTATATGGGCTTTGCGATGGTTCTATGCATCCCATTGTCAACAGTTCGTCGACCTTTGCATTGATTTCTCCTTGTATTTTCGGGTTTTTCGGGTAATACCTTTGTTTTATTGGGATATCGTCCTTCATCGTTATGCGATGTATCCCCACCTTTGACAGTCCCTTAACTTTCCCTAATTCCTTCAATTCCTGACTCAGAAAGCTTTGTATTTCTTGCTGGTCACTCTTCTGAGTGACCATGATGGATATTCTTTCTACGCGCCTGCCCTGTATTCGCCTTACTGTCGGTATTCGCACTTTGTGGCCACCACACGATATTTCTGTGTTCATAATCCGGAGGATATTCCACCCCAATATTAGCGCATCCATTCCTTCTGGCATGACCAGAAATGGCTTGTGGATTTCCTTGTGTCCGAATCTCACGCATCCTGACCATTGCTCTTCAATGTCTCGCACCTTTCCGTCTGCCATGTATACCTGTTTGTGTGTGTTCTCCCATTTTCCCTTATTCCTCACTGTTTCCAATATCTGCTTGCTGATGAAGCTACTCGTGGCTCCGGAGTCAATTGTCGCTTTCATCTGTATTCCTGCTACTTCGATAATCGCTGACAATTGATCCTCTTCTTCTACTAGTTGGCCTATTAGTGGTGCAGAGCTTTTTGGCTGGGTCCCTGCTCGCCCCTGATAGACTGGAACCGCCTTTCGTTTCCCGGACTCCAACAACATTCTTTCGTCCTTTTGCCCACTTTTCCACACTGCAAGCAGAAATTGAGTCTCTGATTGTTGCATTCCCTGGCCCAGTGTCCGGCTCCGGCATCTGCGGCACGCCTGATTCGGGTTCAGGACTTTTCCGTCTCGGACGTTCTTGTTTTCTTGGTTTGGTCTCGAATGATTTTCCATGCTGTTGTCCTGGCATCTTCGGCACTGTGTGACTGGTGGCCCGTGATTATTTCCTCCTCTGTGGTTTGATTGGTTGTTATGTGTTCTTTGGGCATTGTTTTCGCGATGGAACTCTAATCGCTCTTGTTCGAGCATCTCGTGTTCTTCTGCCAACTGCATCAGCTCATCTAGATCTCTGACCCTGTGCGGCCGAACGAATATTTTTAGATCTGGAGTGCAATTTTCCAATATGACCTCCAATTGTTCGTACTCTGGTATTTTTAGGGGTCTCATCAATGTTTGCATATCCACCATATAGTCCTTGAAGTACTCGTTTCTGTTTTGCTTGCGATTTTTCACTTGATCAGCCAATTTGTTGAAGAATCCTTTCGGCAAGAAATATTTTTTGAAGCCCTCAACAAATTCCTTCCATGTTCGCCACTGCTTATTGTTTGCGACGTACCATTTGAGTGCCCTATCTTTCAGTAGCTCTGGCATCGCTCTCGGGATCATGTCCAGTTCGATGCCATACATGTCTGCTGACCACTCGATCTGTTCTATGAACTCTAGTGGTCTGGAATTGCCGTCGAACCTGAATGTCCACTCCCTCACTTGTTTTGCCACCTTGGCGTATTCGGTGGTCTTGTTTGTTGTATGTGGTGCCGTTTTCTTGGGGTCTATTGTTTGTCTCCTTATGTCCCTCTTTGTCTCTGCGCTATCTAGGGCTCCTTCGCTTCCCCATCTTGGTGGTAAATATGGTGGGATTGCTAGTGTGGCGATGTTTATTTTCTGGAATTCCTCAGCCTCACTTTCGCATGTTTTTGATGTGCTTGCTATTGTTTTCATTTTTATATTTTTCGAGTACTTTGTTTCCAATCTATTTATTTCCTCCTTCCAGTCTGGGTCCGTTTCATTCCTTTCTACCCACTCGCCTAGCTGTTTCCTCATTTCCTCCACTGTGCCGGTTATCTCGATCCCGATCCTTTGGCCTATCTGTACCAAATCCTCCTTCTTCATGTGGTAAATCCATCCTTTTCCCATTTTTGATCTTTTTATGATTTATAAAGTGTATTTTTATTTCTAAATTTCACCAGTATAGCACGTTGGGCGCCAGTTGTAACGATCCTTTCTCGTCCTTCGGGATATTTATAATATCTCTTGGGCTAGGTTCGGCACAACAAAATTTATTTTGTGCCCCGGTGAAATCAGAACAGCTTTGTTTATTGATTTGGTTTTTATAATACGTTTATTTGCGATCGTTATGGGCTTGATTGGCTATGACAAGTTTCTCTGCGGTAGGTCTGGACTTGGACAGCGTTGTCGAATCACTTCGAATCCCTCGTCGTCCCTTCTTGCCTTCCTTTTGCTTCTGCAACCGTTGCGGGTCGTTGTCTCGGCCTGTATCGTGTGCTTGGTTGGTGCTCCACCCCTATGCACCCCTTTCGCTGTGCTTGTTGAGATGGCTTTCGCTTTCTTGGTTCTGGGATAAATCCCGTAGCTACTAGCACGAAGCAGGATGTTCCTCAGCAATTGGTAATCGTCAGGATATATAGATCCTGGAATTTCCGGCAGTAGGATATATCCTCGTGCCTACCACTGACTTTGGATACTCCTGGAAATGCTTGGCTTCTCTCCAACTCACTCTAGCTTGGGTACGGTGTTTACTATCCTTATTTAAGGATTTGTTGCTGTCGAAATGAACTGTACAGGTTACTCGTAAGGCCTGTACAGTTCCTTGTTTTTCCCTTGCTCCTTCTGTTTCCTTGATAAGTTCTTAAGGTTACTCGTAAGGCCTTAATTACTTGTTACTTGATCACGACTTGATGCCTTTGGTTGACAGATGTTGCCTTTATATAGGCAGTTCCCATGGCCTCAGGAACACATTGGTGTGGTACCGCTATACAGCTGGTACATTTCCATCGGCCCTCTGCTTTCACCCACGCATTCACTTGTTGCTATGCGTGGTGAAAGTCCCGCAAATCCTTGGCGCATGTGTCCACTTTCTCTGTGGCTGCGCGCCCATTTATTCCTTGTCCCTGTCTTTCTCGTTTGTACATATTGACTTGCATCACTTTCTTATGCTGGCGTCGCCTTTCTATTGGCCGCCCATCGTATCCCGTTGACTTTCTCTGCTTTCATCGCTGCCTTTGCCCGTCGCTCCCTTTGATCCACTTGTCATACCCAATTTCGCACATATTCTCTCCTTATTATATTTACATACATATATATGACAATTATATTAACTTAAGCTATTGTTTAACGATAATCATATTGATTAAATTAACATACGAAATCGTTTAATTTCCCATACAACGCCCTTTCACACGCATATCGTATCTGTTAGATAGCGGGCTTCCCCATTCTTCATCCCCCCCCTTCGGTTCGCATATTCCCCTATCCAATCCACAAACCATCATTGCTTCATACAAAGCATGCATGCCCCGCACCCGTCTCATGGGCTTGCTTGGCCCTCACTTTTATTTTCTCTCGCTCACCAGATTTTGGCTGCTCGCAATGTAACTGCTTTCATTCTCATGAGCGTGACGTAGGCAGAGAGTGCGCTATTGGTCACCGATACTCTCCCTCACGCATAGTGTACGTGTGACATGCGTGTACACTTATTCAGCGTATTCTAATGCGTGCACTCATATTTGCCTCTCTGTGCTCTTAATTTGCATAAGTAGGCCAATGCCCCCGTTTGTGTGCAATTATGCAGTCAAGCCGGGTTCCATTTACTCTTATACAGCCACTAATACTCATTATGTTTCCCACGCATCTTCCCGCTTGTACGAAATCGCCAGCGGTTGCGTGGGGTCCGATCGGCCATGTTCGACCGGCCTCTTGCATTGGCTCTTATACGACCGAACTTATCGCATTATGTCTCCCACGCATCTTCCCGCTTGTACGAAAATCGCCAGCGGTTGCGTGGGGTTCGATCGGCAATGTTCGGCTGGCCTTGTTTATTTGATCATTTACATCCGATTTCACTCTTATACTTTAGTTTGTGTCTTGGCTGCGTTTGTATCTGGCTGTTTGTATCTTATGTTTTGTGGCTTTGTATCTTGTTTGTTGTAGCTTGTTTGTTGTGTGGGACATTATTCTTGTGTATATAATGTTCCTCACAATATGTATAGGTAAAATCAAAGTAGGCCGAAAATCAAGAATCAAGTAGTCTGATGCGACTATTTTTCCGACTGCTGCTTTCGTCGACTTCCGAATTTGGCCAATAGCAACAGTCGGAACAGTTCCTAGTATTAAAATGTATAACTTGGCTGTTGCTATCAAAGCATTTTGTTTTGGGTTTTTTCTATTGCTGCTGCTGTCGGGTTTTTTGCTTTCGGATTTTTGCTGTTTGCTGCTGCTGTAAAAATTTTCTATTTCAGTTATTTGCTGCTGCTTCTGCTGTCAAATTTTCTGATTTCGGTTTTTTAGGAAGCAAAAGCAACACAAAGTATTCGTTTAAATATTTGCTAAACAGTCACAGCAATGAATAGCACAAAATGTATGACTTTTGCTACAGCAATTTAAACACTGATTGATACTAAACTACTGCTACATTAAATACTGTGGAGCCGTACGTTGACTCATTTCACTTAATCCTGATTATTTCGTCCGTTCCGAAGACGAATAAAAAATCTCATTAGGCAAATTATACGTCTCGTTTGTACTTGGAAATAATTCCAACATGCTCTTCCCATCTACATAACGTTCTTGATTGAGGTTAGGTTAAGTTTATAGGAAGGTTAGATTTTAATACACACTTCATTCTTCAAGCTTTAGATTAGGTTAAAATTGTGGAAAAGGTTAGATTTCGTACATCCTTCTACGGTTTTAATCCTACACCTGTTCTGATTGTATGGTCTGGATTCCATGTGAGGCAGGATAAGCGGAAAGTGCGATGTCGACAATGGTATATGTCTCAACATTCGAAATTTTCACTTTTCTTCGCTAACGCCGTATCCTTAATTCCATCCGAAGCAAAAGTTAAATATATTTAAGTCTCGGATTTCCACAATCGATCGTCGGTTAAGAAATTGCACACTGACGCAAACAGTTCACCCACAAAAATTTGAGACTGCTGGGCGCAAGTCTGCCGGAGACAGGTGTCTCAAATGAAATGTCAAGCAAGGCGAATCTTTAGAAAAATTGCCAATACTTGATGGAAACTATTCCCGATGCTGCTGAAAAGAAAATGCACAATAATTGGAGAATTATTGCAATGAAATTAACTTACATTAATCTCTCAAACACACACACGCATATAATTTATTTTTCGCACACGCATAGGGGTTATGATGCAGTCCCCAATTGGGTTATTTAAAACTTGGGACAAATACGTCCGCTCAGTTGGAATTCACGTGGAGAAAGAACACTTTCCCAAAAACCACGCTGTCCAATAAGTCTCTGAACCTCTTGGATCAAAAAAGTTTCTTCGAGTACGAGGGGATGTACTGAATCTTGATTCATTACGAGTCGTGTACGGTGGTTGTATGGAGAGGCGAGCTCACTCTCCGAAGTTGTACACAAAAATTTGCAAAAAGGTAATAAGGGATGTGCATTAAACTAGGAGAATCAAATGATAACGAGAATAGCACTGTTTTCATAAATATTTTGTGCAAGTTCGTTATATTCGTTAACATTCGTTAATTTATTTTCGATAATTTATAAACACAATTGGACTCAGTAAAATGGTGTCAGATCTGCAGTTTCGTTTACGAGTAGTCAAAGTAAAATTCAACCAAATGTTATTTAAATACCCAAGCGGAAACTAAACCCGCTCTTTTGGCTGTCCCAATATCTTTTACGAAGGAAGTCTGCTCCCTTTAAACACTTGTCGAACCTACAAGTATCGTGGAATTTTTATAGCGTTAAGTCAAGTTATTTTTCTTCAAATAATATGTATATAAGTACATGACCATTGGGGGAAACAGAAGTGAATATAATATGAATAAAAAGGGAGAGGAATATAAAAAAAGTTTGCAAAAATATCCCACTATGACTCCACCGAACGGCAAATAAAGCACAACTCTTGAGATAGAACTTGAACAAATCCATTATTTTAATAACTCGCTATACTTATCGCGAAGTTTGGGTTAAATTTTTACATATATATATTAATATCAAAACTTTAACAAACACAAATATAATTTTGTTGTTGCCCTGCTTAGTTTTTTATTTCGTTTTATTTATTTTTTTGCTCCCACCCGCGCTCTCAATTTAGAGTTTATAGTTTGTTTTTGTTTGTGTGGTGTTGGTGCTCTTTATTCTTTTGTTTTCTCTTTTGATCGCGCTCGCGGCCGTTAACTTCGCGCTGGTGACAAGTTTTTGTTGTGTGTTTTGCATATTGCAGTTAGCTTTTGCCTTGGTTTGTATACGTCTCTCTTAACATATGTATATGTATATGTATATACATTTTTCCCATTTTATTTACATATTGATTTATAATTTGTATTTGATAATTCAATTATTTAATAATGTCTGTCTGTTGCAAATATAATTGCAATAATCTTAGCAAGACCAGTGAAGACTTTCTTTACTGTTGGCTGTGTGACAATGTAATGCACTTTAAATGTGCTGGTTACACAGTCAAGGTGCGGGATAGTATTGCACAGTGCACTGTGATTCGTGTCGAGGCTTGGAGCTCGAGATGCGAAGTTTTATGAAACGGACTGGGGATGCGTTAAAAACCCTGTCAGCTGGCGTTAATAAGATCCAAGAAGAGCTTTTGGCGATGGAGGTTCAATTCAGAAGTTCTAAATTTTTGATTGAATCTCCGACGCGAAAGAGGGCCAGGTTTCAGGGCATATCCCTCAGTCCGTCGGCACATCATTCTCTACCAGTTCCGGCTTCCGACAATGACCCTATGTCACCAAATGTACAGCAGCTGATATCGTTTAGGAGTCCGGCCTTGGCAGGTGTGGAGTCTCTTCCCATTTCCCCTGGAGACAGTATCCCACCTACTAACACGATATCGGTTGTAGTTTCCGCACCGTCTGGGCAAACATCCGTTTCCAGGAATATTGCTAATAAAGTAGTTACAAGAGGAGCTAGTAAAGTGCTGGCTGCTTCTGCTGCTGCTGCGTCTGCTGTAGCCGCTACTGCTGTGCCTAGTATTCCTAGTTCCCTTGTTGTAGTTCCACACAAAAAGCAAATTTTTATTTCGAGGTCAAGCCAACACTACTTCTGAAGAAGTCATAGCCTACATCCAGGGCAAAGTTCAAGCACCAAACATTACTGTGGAAAAGTTCCGTTTTTCATATACTCGGGACATTTCGTCCTTTAAAATAAGTGTCTCCCCAGATCTTTTTGGCCAAATATGTCATAAATATTTTTGGCCTTGCTGTAAAAGAGTATACAATAAAAAATAAGAATCGGCCGATTAGCTTGCTACCTGCCTCTGTGAATAACGTTCCTTCCGGCTCGTCTGCACCTGTTAGCGAGTCAAAAAACTAATTTCGTCTCTAACTCTGGCCTATCAGAACGTACGGGGACTAAAGTCTAAACTCTCTAGAATCTATGTAGATAGTTTAGCTTTTGACTTTCATATTCTTGCCTTTACTGAGACTTGGCTGAAGCCTGATCTTGCCGATGCTTCAATTTTCCCCTCAAAATATTTAATATATAGACATGATCGGACTACCCGTAATGGTGGTGGTGTTTTTATCGCTGTTGACTCGGCGTTCTCGTCTGAAATTGTCCAGTCCTCCAATCAGGAGATTGAATTTGTTTGTGTTAAAATTTCGTTTCATTCTTTTTCTGCCTATACTACTTGTTCGTATATTCCACCACAGTCCACCACCGTCCATAGTATACACCCACTATTTGGAAGCTATTCAACTTATTTCCTCATATCTCTCTGACAAAGACTCGTCGTTTTTTTTTTGGGAGACCCTCCCTTTGCCTGGACCCTCTCATATGATTCTTTATTACTGTTGCCCTCCTTGTCACATTGTTTCATAGATGGTCTGCTTGAGTTGTCCCTAACTCAAATAAATCCTGTCCGGAATAGTCGTAACAGATCACTACATCTGGTATTTGTGTTGGATTTTTCCAAATGCGATGTTTCCAGGACTGATCCCTTAGTTATGCCTGAAGACAACCTTGACTTTCCTTTTGGGGTTATGTCTCGACATAATAACTCGATGCCTCCAACCCGATGTTTTCGCAAGGCAAACTTTACTAAACTTAAAATACTCTTGTTAACTAATGATTGGACATATCTGTATACTTGCACTGATATGGACTGCGCCATTTCTGTCTTCTATAAAACTCTTTAGTCGTTCTTTGATGTTTGTGTCCCGCGTGTGACTCAAGGATGGTCTGATAGACCTCCTTGGTTCTCACGTGAATTACGTTGAAGAACGTAAAATCAAGATGTTATAAAAGATTAAAAAAATCCGGTAAAGCATCTGATTTTTCCCTATATGTAGTTGCTTGATCAAATTTTATGGTGCTGAATTCACATTGCTATAAGGATTATCTTCAGCGATGTAAACTTAGGTTTTCTCGCGATCCTAAGCAATTTTATAAATTTGTCAATGTTAAACGTAAGACATCAGTGCACCCGTCTTACTTGTCTTTCGAAAACAATAAAGCTGACAATGATCAGGCAATTGCCGATATGTTTGCTGATTTTTTCAAAACAACCTCTTCCTGTTCGATTTACCAAGCAAATCTTTCTTATCCTCATCACTTGCAATCGTCTAATTGCATTTTAGACCCTGTGTTTGATGAAAGTTCGGTTCTTAGCGTGCTCAGTTCCGTCAAACCAATATATGCACCTGGCCCTGATGGAATACCAGGCTGCGTATTAAGGTTTTGCGCAGAGGCCCTATATAAGCCAATACTTAAGTTGTTTATACTTTCCGTCACATCTTCCGCCTTCCCGCCTATCTGGAAGGAATCATATATAATTCCTCTTCATAAAAAGGGGAAGAAGTCCGAAGCCTCCGATTATAGGGGTATTTCTAAATTGTCTGCCATACCCGAAGCATTTGAGAAAATAATAACATCTCAATTGCAGCATTTTTGTAGCTCAATCATTTCGTCATCCCAACATGGGTTTAAAAAACGTAGATCGACAACTACTAACCTATTAGAATTTACATCTCACTCAATCAAAGGATTCAAGACTGCCGTGCAAACTGACGTCATTTATACTAGCTTCAGCAAGGCCTTTGACTCTGTTAATCATACTCTGCTTTTATACAAATTAAACGCACTTGGCATCCCCAGCCTTTTGCTAGATTGGATTCTTCAATATCTTTCTAATCGTACACAAAAGGTCCTCTTTAAGTGTTCATTTTCTGAGACCATCGAAGTGACCTCTGGAGTACCTGAGGGTAGTCATTTGGGTCCATTGCTATTCACTCTTTTTATAAATGATCTTCCATTGGTAGTGTCACATTCTCGGGTGCTTATGTACGTGGATGATGTTAAGGTTTACCTCAGTTTTAAAGACATATCGTCTTCTTGCCTACTTCAATCGGATCTTAATCATCTTCAGAGTTGGTGTGAAACCAACCTATTAAACCTTAACGGCTCTAAATGTAAAGTTATGTTTTTTTATAGATGCACTCCATTCTTAGCAACTTATGATCTTAACGACACTGCCTTAGAACGGTTAGATATTATCAATGATTAAGGTGTTCTTATGGACCATAAATTAACTTTTTATCCTCACATTTCTGCTAGAGTTGTTCTATGAATGTTCTTGGGTTTGTGAAACGATGGTCAAAAGAGTTTGACGATCCGTACACAACCAAAATTCTGTATACTTTTTTAATCCGTATCTTAGAGTACTGATCTTGCATATGGTCACCTCAATATGAGACGCAACAAAGTAAAATTGAATCTGTTCAAAAGCAATTTCTGCTTTTCGCTCTTCGCGGTCTAAATAGGGATCGCAATGTCAATTTGCCATCATACTCCAGTAGGCTTCTTTTAATCAATCTTCCTTCTTTAATTAATCGTAGAGTAATGCTTGGTGCTATCTTTATTCATAAACTTTTAATAGGTGAAATAGACTCTCCTGAGCTATTGAACCAGTTAAACCTATCTGTACCCCGTAGACCTACTAGAAATTTTATTCCTCTATCCTTAAAACCCTGTAGTTCTAACTATTCGTTGCATGAACATTTTCAAATCCTATGTTCCGATTACAATCTCCTGTATCCCGTAATCAGATCAGAAGCCTCTCTTTCTCTTGTGATGACCTCTATGTTAGCACATTTAGCTTGTATTTAGCTGTAGTTAATCATATTTTTAATTGTTTGTGCGTTTTATTTGTATTTGTCCACGCGATCGTGCCGTCCGATATGCGGCTGCGCCCCACGGTCGGACGGGCGGGAGGTGGACAGCGCTCTTCTTGGGCTCGCGCGAAACAGGCTATGTCCTGGTGTCGTATGGGCCACTTGAACGTACTTCGCATTGTACGCGTCAACGTCCAGACAAAACAGGCTCACATTTAAAACAAAGTAAACAATAGCAAACCATACCAACTAGCCAATTTAGACCCTCTAATACAAGATTATAAAGATAAACTTTGCTGAATACATAGAAAAGGCCACAAACACAATAAAAAATTTATTTAAATTGCTGACCTGACATACTATTGGATAGTCCACCGGAGGCCATGTCTGATGATAAAATAGTAGAAAGGGAAAAGAACAACATACCCATACAATGTCCAAAAAACACATAAACTTAAGTTGAAACAAACATTCGAAGGAAAACCTGCGCCGTTTTCACTGCGCACTTAAAGTACTTGATACAATCAAGAACACACGTGCAGCAATTGCCATTAAAAAAATCAAATCAAAACTAAAAGACCAAGCAGCAATATGTTTGCTGAACATAAAAGCAAAAAAAAAGATGAGATGATTTCACGAAAACACCTTAGAAACTCCAATGATACAATGTTCGAGTTCAGATATTCGAAAACAGTTAAGCCTTTTCAAGTACACTATTTCAATCTTCACCTCGGCATTTTAATAAAAATACAAAATAAAAAACAGGTTAAACCTTGATGGCAACTACTAGTGCTAAATACTAAAAGAAAATACAATCCTCGTTCCCAAGAGTAGATTATATTCCTGACCAACTAGCCAGAGCTATATATTTATATGCCCAAAATAAATGTCTAATAACCATCCAATAAAATAAGAGAACAATCTAGATCCGTTTCTTTCCGTTTCAATGAGCAATGGCTCTTACCGCTTCACGCGATTCCTATACGTCATCAAAATCCTCCCAAATTCCTTTCAGAGGATGATGACCATATCTTTTTCTGGGCTATGCGATGTTTAAGCATTTTTATATATGGATGTCTTAACAGAATTCAGCTGTTCCGAAATCAATATGCATCCTAAGAAATCCTAGTCTCTAGTGGGCGACATCGTATTCTAGTGAGGCTCAAAAACTCATATTCGGGGGTTAAAAACTTTTTTTAGAATCGCCGTCACCCACTTGAAATCCTGCCGTTGTCATGTTCCAGGATAGTTTTGTTTTTTACAAGTGTTTTAAGTTTAAGTTTAAGTTTACAAGTTGTTTTAATCTTAAACATTCTGCAAATAAATAGTATAGTTGTCTTAATACTTACTAGCATCCGATATAAAGCCTAAAATTTTTTGTTTCGGGATATCTATCCACTCTAGCCTTTGGATAAATTGGATACTTAAAAAACCAACTTCTTACCTTTTCAAGTTCGAGTCAATGTGATCTTTTTTTTTTTTCTCAGTTTTCAATTTACTTTCAAAGAGGGATTAAAATTCTGGCATGGTTTTTTCCATTTTGAAAAAATTGTTTTTACATAAGCTTTTAAATTACCTCCGCAGTGAGGTCCTGCTGTAGGACGAAATGCTGTTGTTGTTCTCCCCCTTCAACATTCAAAAATCTGCGGCATCTATTGTTTTTGGCACTGTATATTTATATCCCTTAAATTTGGTACATCCGGAAACGATTCAAAGAAATATACGTCCACCCTTCATTATTAAATGAAAATTACAAGGATTATTGCCATTTTGAAATATGCACGCTTATAATTTTTAATGAAAGAGATTTCATTAAGCTTGTATTCTTTAAGTTGTATTTCTTTAACGTTATTTTTATACTTTTGTTGAAGGCACGAAACTTATTTCTGTATTTGTTTAGGTAATTTTAATATATGATCGGCCTCTTCACAAAAAATAGTTATCTGTATACCACTATCAATGAGGGCTCTTAGAGTTTTATAATCTCCAATTAGTTTTTGTACCATGCAAATATAGGTTGAAATCGTGAATTTAGTCATTATCAGCATAAACAGCCGATTTCACCATTTTTTTTTTGTTTTTTTTTTTTTTAAATCAGCAACAGAGAAATCTGTTCTGTCCCCTCTAAAAATTTTGTGTTTTCGAGGTGGATACTCTCAATAGAAACATCGGTGGAGTTACATATTTCAAGCAAAGTAATTTTACTTTCAATTATATATGTAAGCAAATGAGTACCTACAGAATGCGTACCCATACTCAATTACATATTCAATTTTTCCCCCAAAATGTGATGTTCAAAAAAAATTATTTTTTCCACTATATTTTATTCATAGTGTTGGCTCAGCATAAGGCAGCTTTTAAAACGAAATTGCACATTAATTATACATCTAATTTAGTGAATATACTATTGGATAACTATAAATGGGTGAACTTTTTTTAAATTTTCGTGAACGGACATTAACAATAGAATTTCCAAAGGCCACAACATGGTCTGCATAGCGCTTGCTGTGTCGGACTATCCACAGTAAGTTCAAGTGGCCCGTATGACACCAGGAAAAAACATGACACAATCCAAGCAGAAAGCTGCCCACTTTCTACCCGACCAACCGAGAGCATAGATGTTTTAAGTAAATTAATAGAAAAACAGAAAAGATAAAAAACGTATTACTGAGTTTAATTTGTCCGTCCGTCCTTTTCTACGAGTGAAAATTAAGGTTAAAGACACCGGCTACCGAATTCCTGTGGCCTTCAAGAACTGGGAAGTATGGTCCAATGGGCGGTATTCGAGGAGCCTTCCTTGTGCTCGATAGATGCCTATTATAAGGCATACAGGCCGACGAAACCCATTAGGCGGTTTTAAGCCAGCCTGGTGGAATCAAGAACTTCAGAGAACCCGGCAACAACTCCAAGAAATTCTTGAGTTAGCCAAACAAGCCGATCATGATATTGTCTGAAGAAAATGGAAGGTTATCCTTCGTCTATTTAAGAAATGCGCTCGGCACAACGGAAATCCTGGCGAGAATTTCGTTCGAGGGAAATGTTTCAGAAACGGTCACACCTTGCAAGCTGCTGGCCATCCAACCGGTGGTCAAATGTCAGCTTAGAGCGGAGAGTAGACACCAAGCAGCAAGCCCTTAAAGAATTTCTACGGGTACACTTCCCGGGCTGCACCGACTCTGGAGGACATATAAATCCTCGAAAGGCAACCAAGAGGAAGCTATCACCCACTCCAGTGAAGCCGGATTGAGCATAAATGCAGATAAGGCGGACCTGATTCGCTTTACCAGGAGATGCAAGGTTCCGTACTGGATCCAAGAAGCCAGATAAAATACCTTAGATTGTAGACAGAACTTAGATTGTAGACAGAAATCTGTCCTGGAAGTCCAATTTGAAGGAAATGGCTAGAAAGGCAGCCAATGCACTATATACCTCCCAGCCTTACACCCCAACTCACACATTAGACATTGAACTCAGTAAAGCGGCATATACTTCACTATCGTGTGCTTGCTGGTGGTCGGCAGTTAAGAAGTCGAAATACCAAAAGCTTCTAGAGAAGGAACTCCCCGAAGCATCCCTACTAAAGCCTTGAATATCTGCATGGAATCACTAGGAGTGGACAGGAGTGGGAGCAACGGTGTACTGCCCAGACCTATTTAACTCTCATACAAGATACATTCTTTACGTTAAATATATATTTGTTTATTCTTCACTTAACTTTAATCCTCGGGGTGCTGCAAGCGGCCTTAATGACTTATTATTGGGTTGGTCTGACACCTGTATTAAGTCAAGTTCTCTTAGTTCGCGTGTGGGAATTTGCAAAAGCATTTGGATGTGCATCCAGTTTTGTAGTATAATTTCGTTGCTAAGAACCTATTTGAAATTTTGCACATGATTGTTCTGAAAATCTTCGACTTCGGCCTTCGTATGACTTGAATATTACTGGTACTTGCATTAGCAGGACCCAGTAAGTCCAGATGGGCTTCAGTACGGAGTTGGATAGGAGAACTTTATACTCCAGACGTAGAGGCGACCGAGCATTGATGATCCAATCTTTTGGCTTCGATGTGCTTGCGGCAAGTTAGCCTTCTGTCTGGGTGGGTGCCAAGTTAAGTGACATCTTCAGCTTGAGGAACTGGTACGTTGTTTAGCATTAGAGCTGGACAGTTTCTTCTGTTGAGTGTAAAAACAGGTTCCCGACTTGACTATGCAAATTATTCTGTCGCGAAATCTCAATTTTGTCTCTTTAATGCTCAATGCTACAATAATTATATCGTGCGCTGTAAGGTTGAATTCTATAAGAAACCCAAAATATTCTACAACTTTGTTAATTCGAAACGACGCTCTAACCTACTACCTTCCACCTTCAGACTTTATGACCAGGCTGCTATTAATGATTCAGATATAGCTGATCTGTTTGCTAAATTCTTTCAGTCGACTTATTCTACTACTGCTTCGGATCCCACATACTATCCCTTTTCAATCCCACATTTAAATTTTATGTTTTTTCCTAGTATTACTAAAGACTGTATTATCTCTAGCTTATCATCTATGAAGTCTTCCTTCTTACCCGGGCCTGATAATATACCTAGTTGCATCCTTAAAATGTGTTCGATTTCCCTATCTAAGCCTTTATCTCGGTTATTCTTTATATCGAGTGAGACTTGTAGCTTTCCCGATATTTGGAAGGAGTCTTTTATTATTCCGCTTTTTAAAAAGGGTAGCAAATCGGATGTTTCCAACTACCGTGGCATTGCCAAACTTTCCGCAATACCTAAGCTGTTTGAGAAAATTATTCAACACTCAACCCAGATCCATTATTTTTCCTTGTCACCCTGGTTTCATGAAAGGTCGGTCGTCGCTTACCAACCTTTGAGAATTGACTACCCTTGTAGTCAAAACTGATGTTATTTATACCGACTTTAGTAAGGCTTTCGATACGGTTGATGATTCTATGCATCTTACAAAACTTAACATTATGGGCTTTTCCCCGCAACTGTTGGCTTGGCAGAACGCAATAGGTATCTTTTCTTCCTCAATATCCAAACCTGTTCGAGTTACCTCAGGTGTCCCCCAAGTCAGTCATCTGGGCCCACTGTTATTTACCCTGTATATAAATGATTTAGACTTGGCCTTGGTTCACTCACGCGTGTGTTCATGTTTGCGGATGACGTCAAGATTTGTTATTCCTATAATGATCCTTCTTTCCAACAGTACTTGCAATCTGATCTCGATGCGTTCTGTGATTGGTGCCACGTTAATAAATTACACCTTAATGCCTCAAATTTCTCTTTTATGTCATTCAGTCTTTTGTTTCCATTCCTAGCTTATTATTCTATTAAGTCTGTTCTGTTAGATGGTGTGCCAGCATTCAAAGACTTAGGCGTTATGTTTGACCCAAAACTTTCATTTAATATTCATATACCTTCAATTGTCAATAGAGCATGCAGTCTTCTTGGCTTCATGATGACCCCTACGTAACAAAGGTTTTATACACTTCGTTAGTTCGCCCTACTTTAGAATATTGCTCGCCAGTGTAGAACCCTTAATATGATGTTCACCAGCGTAGTATTGAATCGGTACAGAATCAATTCCTTAAGTTCGCGTTACGCGGTCCTAATTGGCACCTAGTCTTCGCCTTCCTTCTTATTCTGACAGACTTCATCTTATTAATATTCCTTTACTTTACAACCGTAGGCTCGTATTTGGCATTCTCTTTCTCTATAAACTAGTCAACGGCGAAGTCATTTCTACCAATTTACTTGATACGCTATATTTTTGTGTTTCCTCACGTCGGACCAGAAACTTTTTTCCTATTCACCTTAGTAGATGTCTGACTAACTACTCTCTTCACGAACCTTTTCGTGTTCTTTGCCAATCTTTTAACAACCTTTCTCACCTAATTTCTCCTCATCTGTCTGTCACTTCTCTTCGAGCTATACTTTTCAATCATCTACAACGAAACCGGTAAATACATTCTGGACTTGGACTGGATTTGGATTGTTTGCAACTCATCCCTGACCACATTGGCTGTGAATCGGTGCATAGCTGGCACCTTGTGCAAATAAAACACCTCCACCGGGTCGGGGATGATTAGTTGTGTATAAAGCTAAGCTACCTTCTTCAATAAGTGGTTTCTGTCTTTTAGCTTAAGGTTTTTCGTAGACTGCTGTGTTAGTTGACGTAAATAAATAAATAAATACAAGTAACATGTTTGCATTTCTGCTCATTGACCCGGATCCGCCAGGTTGCTAGTCATTCCTCTACCACCTTTAGGTGTTCCTCTAATTTCGCAGAGGCTGGTATTGGGCATTTGGATCTGCTTAGTATTGGCGTATCATCGGCAAAAGTGAACGTGGTAAATCCTAAGCTCGTTGGTAAATCTACAGTCGACAGCAAGTAGAGCAGTTGTCCGAGTACGCTGCTTTGCACTACACTATCTTCGAGAGATGGAGCCATTACATCTAACAGCGAATTTCCGATTGTAAACGTTTGATTCCATAAGTTTGTGGTTCTACTGTGGGAATTTCAAATGAACCTCAAACCCTCCAGTGAAAGTCAGCCGTACAGTTTTGTTTTGGTTCGAATGCTGTTCGTATTTCGGAAGTTATGTGAGAGACTTGCTCAATTTTCCCGTGTTTTTCGTGGAAGCCGAACTGGTGTGAAATGATTGTGTTTTGGGATGCCAGAAATGAGTTTAGTCGGATCTGCAGGACCTTTTCAAAAAGCTTCGAAAGTCAAGGCAGAAAACTAATTGGCATATAGGATGTTGGCTGGGTTTTGTCCTTTCCCACTTTAGTTATCATGATGATAGTGGACCTTTTATATGTTCTTGGGAACTAGCCAATTTTTATTATAGCCTTAAACGGTTCGCAGATGTATTGTACGGCGATAATAGTTAGTTTTAAGATCATTTTCGGTATAATTAAATCATGGCCAGGAGCTCTTTTCGGCTTTAAATGGTTTTCAATAACTGTGCTCAAAGGGCGAAGTACAAACGAGTTTGATGGTAGGTTTGGCGGAAAACCATTTTAAGGTGAGTGGAAAAGACCGCTGCCTCATTTTTGTTACTGCGCCCCATCCACCAGTTGGACTCGTAATCGGTGAAACTGTCTCTGCAGGAGAGCGTGTTTGGTGCTGGTCAGATTCAGCTTTTCTATGTATTTCATTTGAGCACTGTTCTCTTCTTGTCTTAACGCCTTGGAGAGGTTGCGGATGGCCTACAAAATGCGAATTTCAGTGTTGGTAAACGAGTACTCTGTCATTCTCTTCTGAGATGTCGTTTTTCCATTACTAGTTGTTCTATGCGCCGCTTTGTAGGCCTGACATCAGGTTCGGTGTAAGTAGAGGCGGTTGGGCTAGATGCTATTGCCACGGCTCCCATTATTGACTTAAGCGCAGAGGCACACATGTCAATGTCCTTTGTATAATACTGTTTATTTTGAAAGTCCATATGGGCCATCAAGGACTTAAGGTCTTGTTTGTAGAATTAAATCTAGCCGTGTCTCCAAAGTGATCCGTTTACGCCGAGTTCCCTTTTTTACTACAAAACTAATTAAGTAAGACACTTTACGTGGGTCTGTGAGCCAGGATGTAGGCCTTCCGGTGAGACGCCATCCATCTGATTGAGTGGGTTGATTATTGTGTTGTACAACAGTTTCTCTTTTGCATTTATCTGGCGAGATCCTGTTATAGTAATTGGTAAATCCCTTTCAGAGATTGAGAAACGTGGTGGGCAGTACAAAGCAACCAATGTAGTGATGCCGCGATGGATTAGAAACTTGTAGCAGTTGTTTGTAGGTACTACGTTTCAAATCTGTTGAGAAACGAGTGTTTTATGCGGTTCTTGATTGGGATACCAGTCCTGCCATGAGCTTTGACGTCTGGATGATTTTTTGCTGTCCGGTTCTAGAACGGTAAAGAAGAATACACTAGGTCTAGCAGGTATTGTAAATAAGTTAATCGCCGACTATGCCAATTGCATGGTGAGGGCTCTTCTCCAAAATTTGCCCTTTGCCTCTCGTTTTCAAACCTCTTGTATTGAAATATCACATGTTCGGGGCTTTCTTGTGTGCCTTGTCTACACACATATCCAAAGCGGAGCAGTTATGACCTGAAGCATCCATGGCCGCTAAGGAACTGAGTCAGTTCAAAAGTGATTTCGCCATGTCGCTTGTTTAGCCATGAGTATATATCCGGGATAAGCCTGGAGGTCCATCTGCCTTTCTGCGAGGCTGTCCAGCGTGATTGCCACTCTGCTACGCTTGGTCGCCTGACTTATGCAGTTACCTCTATTCTGGCTTCCTTAGCTAATAGGTCTATCGGGATATCCGCATCATCCAAAATTGTGTAAAAGCCACATCTCTATTCCTCGTCTGTACGACTTAGTCTGCATCGCACCTTCCCATACTGGTGCACCGTACAGCATGCTGGAACTGCCCCGCGCTCCTTGGTAGAGACGTTTTGCAAGCAGGCTCCTTTTCCTAGCCTCGGCGATATCATTGTTGGATCAGTATACTTGGGGATGATGCCTGCTATGAGCCTTGCGGATCGGAATGCCGCAATCGCAAGCTGCAACTGCAGATTTCATAAACATTTCTGCATGTTTGTTGGCGTCTCCAACTAGTTCTGGAATCATTAATGATGATGCGAAAACTTCTGGGTTTAATGCGTCGACTCGGCACATTTTCCGTTTTCTTGCACCGCTTTTTTCTATCTATCCATTCCAGTTTAGACAGAAGGTGTTGAGTTTATTTATGTGGTTGGCTCTTGGTTATTTGGCGTTGTCGGCTTGAGGCAGGTCAACACTTCTGTTCAAGTTGCAGTAGGTTATGGAGATATAGTAGTTTTTGTTACTGTCGTCGTTACTGAAGTTGTCAACGAGCTTACGATGCTGATTGTTGCTCTCTCCATGGTAAATTGTTTTTGGTTGGTGAGTGACTTGCATTTTTAAAATTAGTGTTAACGGAAGCATTTTGTGGAGCTGGCGACAACACCGAAAAGTACGCCTTGTTGCGTTGAACGGAAAGTCGACGCTCGCGTTGTTGTTGTACAAGCTGTTGCTGGTGAGCGTCGAGGGAGCTTGGCAATTTGTTATTGCTAATAGCAATAATTGAAACTAATAGCAATGGATGAAACAAATAGTAATATATGTTATTTTGGAAAACGCGGACCTTTTTTAGCACTTAAATTTGCGGAATCCATTAGAAAACACATCTGCACGCGGCGGTGGTGGTATTAATTCGCCCTGAATACCTAACTGCATATTCCAAGCGCAGGGAGCAAACGAAACAAAACGACTCTCTCCCTCTCACGTGCTCTCATTGTGCATTATAAATTACACGAAATACGATTGAGAGTGTAAATGCTGAAATGCTACACATCAAACAATTATTTCTGCTTTGTGTTCGTTATATTTATACCAACTAAGAACACATTTTTGTTTCGAGACTTCTCCCCAATGCTACATCTGATGATGTCATGGCCCACATTCGGGTTAAACTAACTGTCTCCAATATATCGGTAAAATGTTTAAATTTTCACATCGACTACTACTAGTAGGGCTAGTAGCCAGATTAATATTTTAATTCCATATAGACGGACCCGCACAACCTACCTGCACAACTAACTTTGCTCCGCATGAACCTTTTTTATACTATGTAACGACTACAACAGACTTTCCAACGTTATCGGTTCGGAATCATCGCGTCCGCTTATAGAAACTGCGCTCTTTTCTTTCCTCGCTCGTAATTACTTGCATTCATCTTTATTTTAACCTATCCTTTTTTTCACATATAACCTTTTATCTTATTACTTTTAATATTTTCTATTTTTTAGTTTAATTTATGCTCATACGCATTTGCACTTAGGTCGGAGGGGGTAGAGGTTGTAATTTTACTTAGGGTCATTCGCCAGTCTGGGACTGGTGTCATATTGGCCACTTCTTCGTACTGAGCGTTGTACGACTACGTCTATATACAAAATATTCAATTAATAAATATTACTAGTTAAAATCTAAAAACAACGAACCAAATACATACGTAAGTCCTAATATAACTTTGGCTTATAAAAATGAGACCAGAACAGAGAATTAACTATTATGTAATTAAGAACCTTAGATAGAATTCACTATACAAGTTTTAAAGATAACATTTATTTTAGTTAGCAATCAGAATGGGCTTTTAACTAAGAGAATTGAATAATGAGAATTGCACTGTTTTCATATAAATATTTCATATGTACATATAAGTTTTTTGTAATATTCGTTGATTTTTTTTTATATAGACGTAGACGTACAACGCTCAGTACGAACAAGTGGCCCGGGCCTGTTACGAATGACTCTACGTAAAGTTAGTGTTACAACCAAAGGCGAATCACATACATAAACATAAATTAAACTAAAGAAATATAAAATACTAGCTGACCCGGCAAACGTTGTTTTGCCATATAAATAATTTCCTAGTAATTTCTAGTGTAGACAAAAAATAGCTTACTTATTATGAAATAAGCATGGAGCGCTGTGAACGATGAGGGAATATACAAATAATAATTGTCAACTTTGTTACTACACTTGATGCATAAACAATAATGATGGCCGACAACTGTGTAGGGAGTGAGAAAGAAAGGAGATCGGAAGAAGAGTCAGAAGTGACACCTATAGACATCTGGTGGGGACATCTAATTAAATAACGATTGATCAGTTATCGACCGGAGAGGAAAAATGATTAAATTACTAAAATGGCTATTAAAAAATAAGGCTTGATCGTAGAAGGGTGAAAGTTGAGGATTGTATGTATTTTTGTATGTTGTATCATAAAACAATAGAAATTAAAAATTTTGTCTAAAAATAAAAATAAAAATTTAGGGTTGAACTACCCCTAACATTTAGGGGGATGAAAAAAAGATGTTGGCCGATTCTCATAGATACCGGATAAGAGCAAAAAATTTCATCAAAATCGGTGATACTGTTTCGGAGGAGTATGGCAACGAAAACTTTGACACGAGAATTTTATATATATAGATTTAAAGTAATAAGAGAATATGTTATATATAAAAAGCAGGATAGGTTAAAGTACCGATGACAATAATTATTTATGAGCTAGGAAGGACAAAAGCGCAGTTCTTATAAGCGAAAGCGATGTTTTCGAACCGACGAGGGATAGTCTGTTGTATAAAGTATAAGCAGTGTGTAATTTTGTGCAAACACGAAAGGCGAAAAGTAAAAACTGCTTTTGTACAGATTCTATTTTGTTTTGATAAAAGTCATATGGTGGGGACCAAATACAAGATCCATACTCCAATATGGGGCGGACTAATGAAGTATAAAGTGTTTTGGTAGTATATGGATCCTTGAACTCCTTCGACCACCGCTTTCAAAAGCCAAGAACACCCTTAGCCCTACTAACAGTAGTCGATATATGCTGATTAAAACTAAGTTTGTGGTCTATTAAGATCCCCAAATCTTTAACAACCAAAGAAGTATTATTAATTCTTTCTAACGGGACATTATTTAAAAAGTAACTTGCTAATTGGGGAGAACCTCCATAATAGGACATAATTTTGCACTTATAACATGAGCGATTTTTACATCATCGTCATACATAAGAACTCTGGAATTTAAAAAAACGGGGGGGAGATCATTAATAAACATGGTGAAACGTAATGGGCCGAGGTGACTACCCAGTGAGACTCCCGATTCAACACAAATGAACTTAGAAAGAGATGACCTAAAAAGAACGATTTGTGCGATCACGGCTAAAAATATTGAAATTAGAGGGTAAACCTGTGACGTCAAAAATAATAGGTTTTAACCAAGTCTCAGTAAAGATAATAAGATCAAAATCAAAAGACAGACTATCTACAAAGAGTTTAGTAAGTTTAGTATTAAGGCCTCTGACATTCTGATAGCCGAGATGATGGAAGTTGATAGTTTTTTCATAGAGTAGGAGAGGAAATATATAAGGAAGGATTGGGAATAGATGAAAAAGAAAGAGGAATAGATGGTGACTGAATCCTTGTTTGGCCCCGTGTACTCCTTTTTCTGGATGTAAACTCCTTGACAATCAAGCTTTTCTGTCAAAGAACTCAATTGGAACACTGATTTCAAATGAGGAAATTTCTTTCGAATATGAAAGTTTAATCATTTCTACCGATATATTGGAGACATTTAGTTTGGCCCGAATTTGGCGCCATGACTCCAACTGAGACTCGACAACTTTAAACTCTTGGGAGAGTTTAAGAAAACTGGCAACACATATTGACTGAGTAAAATGGTATCAGAATCTTCTGTTTCATTCCTGAGTATTCAAGGTAAAATTTAACCAAATGTTTTCTGATGACGTTATAACGAAAAATCATCGTTCATTTTTTTTTTAAATAAATGATTTGTCTTATCTTAAAATTAATCTTCCTTATAAGAGGGGTAAAAAATATCAAAAGAGCTAACATCGGCTGTGCCGAAGTTTATATAGCCTTGCAGTCCATGGCCATAATATTTTTACATGTTCCAAACTCTTTTTCTGTATCTCAATTCATTAATGCACAGAACCTTTCAAATTAGGGTTGTCAAAAATATATCTAAATATCGGATATTTTTTTCAAAAAAAATATATTTATATCGAGATATTTTTTTTCCCCAAATATCGAATATCGATATTTTTTTGTGATATTTTTTTAATATTTTTGCGTTGGTCACTTTAAGAATGAGTGCGGCGTGCGCGGATGTAAAAATGATGAAATCGAATTACTTGGATCTTAAAAATGGAACAGCCAAATGTAAACTATGTCAAAAAATTATTAAAACAAGTGGAAATTCAACAAATATGTCGTCACACATGAAAAACAAGCACCATGACACTTTTGTAAAGTGTATGCAAAAAAAGGTAAGTACTTATAAAGTGGCGTCATTTTTCTGTTTGTGCGTGTGTGTAATTTTAGAGCCCGCGTTTTCTCGATATGCAATGGTGTGTTTTTTTTTTTATATTCATTTATTTATTTATTAACTAAGCAACAAAATAGAACAGAGATGAAAGGGCTAACAACAAAAGATAGGTTAAAGAAATAAAATACATATGAGGAAAAAAGGTGGGTAACAGAAAAGGGAAGAAAAATGGGGAGACACTGCTTTGGCAACTGTGGCGGCCGGGATCCTGCGGTACTTCCTCGAGGGAATTGCTTCGGAGGATAGCTGCTACCTCCTATGCCACTCCAGGTCCAGCCCTGCCACGCTCGGCTAAGCGCAGCTCGCGGATTGTTGACGCGGCGAAGCTGTTCACCGCCTCCCACATGCTTTTTCTCGCCATCATCAGTTCCACAAGGTTATCGGCGCATATTTCCACGTTTGCCTCCAGTTCAAGCGCCTTCCTGCCGTCTTCAAAGCGACTGCACGCAAACAGGATGTGTTGCGCGTCTTCCACTATTTCGCAGGGGCAGACCGGACAGCATTGAGAGCTATCGTGCCCAAAACGATGAAGGTACTTTCTGAAACACCCATGGCCGCTCAGGAACTGGGTCAGGTAGAAATTTACCGTACCATGAGTCCTCTCTGTCCACTTCTTTATGTTCGGGATTAATCTATGGGTCCACCTGCCTTTATCCGACGCATCCCATCTAGCCTGCCATAGGTCGATGCTTGCGTCTCTAGCGTCCGATCGCGCGCGGCGCCTGGCCAGAGATCCACGCTCTGTAGCTGCTATAATTACCGCCTCATTTGCCTGTAGGTCGATAGGCACCACTCCGGCGATCACAAGTGCCGCTTCGTCTGATACCGTCCGAAAACCCGAGCAGATTCGCAGCGCGCTTAGCCTGTGCGACGATCTGATCCCTCTGCTATAGCTGTCTACGCTCATGGCGCGTGCCCAGATTGGGGCCGCGTATAAAATGATCGACCTGCAGACTGTCATTAGCAGCTTCCTGGACTCCTGCTTGGGACCCCTCATGTTCGGCATGATCCTTGAGAGGGCACGGACGCTCGCGGCTGCCTTTTCGGTTACATACGCCAAGTGCTCCCTAAAGCAGAGGCGGGTGTCGATCCATACTACGAGGTAGCGAATCGCGCGCTTTGATTGCACCGTGTTTCCGTCGATTAGGATTGTGGCGGTCTCCACGATCTTTCGGCTACTAATCAGCACCGCTTCGGTTTTTTGGGCTGCCAGGCTCAGGCCCACGGAGCTCATCCAACACATGATGGTCGCTATTGCAGAGTTCGCCCCATCTTCGGCCTGTCTGATGGTCTTACTCACCACTATGAGGGCCACATCGTCTGCGTATCCTATAAGTTGACAACCAGCAGGCACAGCCAGCCTCAAGACGCCGTCGTACATGGCATTCCATAATGTTGGGCCTAGGACAGAGCCTTGTGGTACTCCAGCCGAAACATTGTACGATTCACGGCCCACGTCTGACCTATACACAAGTCGCCTGCCGTCGAAGTAGCTCCACACGATGGCGGGCAGGTAGTCAGGAACGCTGAACGACTGAAGGGCATCCAGAATACGCCCCCAGTCCGCCGTGTTGAAAGCATTTTTTACGTCTAGCGTGACAACGAGGCAGTATTTCTTCGAGCCGCCGTTTCACCTCGAGCCCTTGATCGCCTGCGAGGCCGTGTCTACAACCCTGGCTATTGCGTCTGTGGTGGACAGGGCCTTCCGGAAACCGAATTGGTTCGAAGAGAGTCCGCCACCATCCTGAATCGCCTGCTGCAGCCTTGAGCATACGATTGACTCTAAAACCTTGCCCAAAGTGTCGATAAGGCATATCGGCCTGTAGGCAGACACGTCGCTTGGAGGCTTGCCAGGCTTCGGGAGAAGCACCAGTTTCTGGAGCTTCCACCTTGCAGGGAAAAGACCCTCTCGCAGGCACTGGGTGTAGACTTCAGTAAATAGTTTTGGTCTCTCTGGTGCGAAGGGGAGATTGCTATTGATCCGTCGACTCATAATTTCTCCTTCAGTATGCGGGAACAGTCCTGCCACGATGCCTTTAAGCATTTCTGGATCCGTTGGTGGTCGTTGCTTCGAGGCATTAATGCGCTTGACCACGATTTTGTATGCCCTGCCCCATGGCTCGTTTTCCGCCGAGTCGCATAAGTCAAGGAAACAGCTCCGCTTGCTCGAGTGGATTGCCTTCTTGAGTGATTTCCTAGCCACGCAGAAAGTTTCCCTCAGGATGGGCCAGGACGGGTCGCCGCTCTTTCTGGCGCGCTGATACCGCCGCCTTCCAGCGAAGCAGGATTGCCGCTCTCCGGAGATCGTTTCATTCCACCAGAAGGCCGGGCGGTGGGGGCCTGCGTAGGTCCTTCTTATGTTCATGCTAGCGTCGCATGCCGAGAGGACTGAGCTAGCCAAGCAATTCGCCATATTTTCAGCGCTGTCCGCCTGAATTGTTACCTCGTTTAGGGAGCTTTTGAAAAGGCTCTCTCTTAGGCACAGGCAGGATTTCTCTGGAGCCGAGAACGGTCAGTATGGCCTCGTGATCACTGGCGGTGTAGAAATTGCCGACTTCCCAGGTTGCGTTTCGGCATAGAGAGCTGCTGACGAACGTCAGGTCTATCACCGAGCCATAGCCCGCGCGGTTGAAGGTATTTCTTCCGCCACTGTTTAGCAGGGTTATGTCCAGTTGTGCGAAAGCTTCCAGAACCGCTCTTTCTCTTGGGTTGGTGTAGGTGCTGCCCCAATCCACTGCCCAGGCGTTGAAATCACCGGCGATAAGGCAGGGTGTGTGCAAGTGGGCGTCAGTTGCCAGCTCGTCGACGGTCCCGCAGAATTCATCAAAAGAGAGACTCGGGGGAAAGTAGCAACTGTATACAAATATCTTTCCTATGCAGCCACGTATGTAATGCCTCGCAGCTTTCACTTTCGTTAGGGGGGGGATGTGAGTACTGCAGACGATGATGGCGGCCTTGCTTGATCCGCTGCACACGCTGTTCCCGCTGGGTGTTATCCTATATGGTTCGCTAACAAAGGCCACGTCGCTCTTCTGTTCCACTAGGGTCTGTAGCAGAAGGTCCTGGGCTGCCTCGCAGTGATTTAGATTTAGCTGTAAGAATCTAATCATGCTGAGTCCGGGAAAACAACGCATTTGGTCCGCTCTTGGAAGCCGATGGGCAACGCTGGCTGCCGGCTACGTGGGCTCTATTGGCTATGCCTTGGGCCTCGCATAGGCAGCAATTATACATATTTCTGCAATCCTTCGCTTTATGGTCCTTGCCTCCACACCTTAAGCACCAATTTGTCCTGTCCACTGGGTTCGAGCAGCGAGCTGCTACATGGCCAAACGTCAGACACCTATAACATCTGACCGCCGATGTGTTTTTGCGGATGCGGCACACAGAAAATCCTATCTTGAGGTTGCCAGCCTTCAAGATGATCTCGGCCACTGTTGACGGGACGCATAAGATTGCCCTTTGACAGCCGTCGTGGGCTGGGCGCAGACTTTTTATATGAGAGTCCTCAATTCGCACGCTCAGTTGCTCTGATAACGCGCGAACTATCTCATCCCTCGTGGTTTCGCCATCCATATCCAGCACATCAATCCTGGTGAGGTTTGACAGAGCGCGCGCCTCAACCTGCCCGGCAAGCGCCACTCCTATGTCCTGTCTCAGCTGGTCGGCTATTTCGGCGCCAGATGGATTTAGTTCCAGCAGCAGGTCTCCCTTCGCAGTCCGTCTTACCGTGCGAACGCGGTCGCCCACAGCAATGAGCTTCTCGTCGTGGCTCCTAGTAACCAGCTTCACCATTTCGCTGTATGAAATGTTATCCTTTCCCTGGACCAAAATAGCAGGTGGACGCTTCTTGGGTATCGCCTTTTTCGCTGGTCGCGCAGCCACTGTCTGCCACGCGGGCGCTGATTTCTTGCCTGCATTTGGCGAAAAATTTTCTTGCGGCCTAGAAACGTTATTTTGTCCTGCAGCAAAAAAGGTTTCCGAAGTGTTGGCAGCCGTTCTTTGGCGGGGCACCCTTGGCTGTTGCAGGTTCTCAGTTTGCTGTCCTTTGTTAGCGAAGGACTTCGGTGGCGCTATGGTGCACTTGGGGCATGCCTCTACTGGCTCAGGGTCGCAATTGTTGCACAGAATGTTGCTAACTGCCTGCTGCAATGCTCTCAGTCTGTCTACTTTGTCTTTCTTATTTCTGCCATTTCGCTCTCGCCCCTAACTTGTTGCAACTTTGTTTTTTTTGGTTGCACCGCACTGCCTGCTGGTGGACTCTTTGAGTCTTCACGCAGTCTTTTCGGCGTATCGGTTGCACCAAACATCTCCTCTACTCCTACACGCTCATGACCGAACAGAGCCTCTATCGCTAACTGACTGCCTGGACTGTCGACGCAAACATATTCGGACCATAGAACCGGCGCTGAAGCGAGCGCCATTGATCACATAAACATTTAGTTGATCACAACGAATGGTTGGTTTTTTCTGATGTCAAAAAGGGGCTCTATTGCAAATACTGTCCTTGGTTCACAACAAACAATTTAGGAGGTTACCAAAAAAATACACCTTTAGGTATACTTGTCACGCAACCGTTGGTTAACTTCAAGAATCTATGCGCCAAGTTAGGAGATCTGGAAAGCCATTCTCAACTCCTTTACCACAAGAATGCAGTTGTTGCAGCCAAAGATTTTCTGAACAATTAACACAATCCACAATTCGACGTCCACAATATCATAAATGGTGAACATCTATCTCAAAGCAAAGAAAATAGAAAATTTCTAAGATCTGTTGTAAGAGCAGTTATTTTTCTCGGACGACAAAACATGGCATTTCGTGGGCATAGAGATGATGGTGAAGTTTCAACAGAATCAGTTCCCGCACGAAATGAAGGAAATTTTCGAGCACTGCTGAAATATCAAATGGAGTCAGGAGATATAAAACTAAAAGACCGTTTGAAAAAAGCTTCAACAGTCGCAACTTACATCAGTAAGACAAGTCAAAATAAACTTATCGACTGGTGCAGTGTTGACATTCAAGAAAAAATCATGCGACGTGTAGCTGACGCTGAATTCTACTCTGTAGAATTCGACGAAACTTCCGATTTATCGGGAAAAGCACAGGTAACTAATTTTCGATATATTGCTGACTGTAAATGACGTGTCTAGTACACTGAGGAAAAGGATTTTTCATAGTTAGAACTGTCTTCATTTATAGTCAATAACTATTTGTTGTACATATTACAATTTAAATTAAAAAGAACTTAGTATGTTATCAACAAATCGATTAAGAGGTATTTAATGATATCCAAACAAGCAATTTGTTAACATAGAACAAATTTTTATTAATTTGTATAAAAACAGCACATATCGAGTGTAAATGATGTATTTTACGCAAAGTTTTGGCTCAAATCATCGTGATCCTCAATCCAAATCGTGAGCGATATTTGCTGTTCTTATACAAATTATTTCAAACGTGTCACTGTAACCCAAATTTTGATTAATACAAATGAACCATCCTTTACGTTCACAGAAACAGCGACATTGAAAACAAATTAGTAATTTTATGGTTATGAATTTCTTTTTTGTCTAGATAAGTCTCATACTTCGGTACATGGATTTTTCTTCTGGTAAACCACGTGTCAGAGAAGACATCGTGGATTTCATAGACGCTTTTAGCGAACTTTGTAAAGAAGAGGGAAATTATGTTTATGAAGGGACTAAAGACGCTGAAGATAATGATGAAAATGGTGAAGATTCGGAAGACGACGTAGAATTATCACTGACCGAAGTTTCTCTAGGCAGCATCGTTTTAAAAACAATGAGAAAACTAAATTTGCATTTAAAAAACTGTATCTCGATTGGGGCTGATGCGTGTGCTGTTAACATTTCAGAAAAATGTGGAGCTGTGAATGAAATCAGAAAAGAAGCGAATAACGCTGCTATGGTTCCATGCTTCTCTCACAAACTTAACAGCAGTCCAATGAAATCTTCTAATATTCAGCCACTCACTCAAAAAGTTTCCCACGTCATACGAGAGGAATTTCTTCCAGAATGCACATCCTAAACGTTGCATAGCATTATCAAAATTTCTTGGACACAAGCTGAAAAGTTTATGCGATACAAGATGGGTCGAACGACATGATTCTGTTCTCCAGTTTGTAGTAGATTTGCCGAAAATTTTTAAAGCCAAAAGTTTGACCAAAGTGAGTAATCGGAACAACAGAGAAACAGAGGGTAAAGCAACATTACTTATTGCTGCTCTTAGCTCTTTCGACTTTATCACTGTTTTGTTTGAGTGATGTTTTATCCTTGACACGACCCCTCAGTGTAATTCTTCAAAAAGAAGACATGGATTTGGCGAATGCTTCACAAAAAATTAAATGTCTAGTTGAAGTTTTAGCGAATCAAAGGCAAGAGGCCGACGAGAAGTTCAAACAAATATACACAGATGCAGAAAAATTGGCTGAGGAATTGAATATAAAAGTAAAACCAAGACAAACGAAACGTGAAAATCACGACACGTCTAACTGTGAAGATTACTTCCGAGTCTCCATGTATATTCCACTTCTGGAAAATATTATTGAAGATTTAAAAATTCGAAGAAATTCTAAATGGGTTCAAATTATATACCAGAAAAACTTTTGCACCTAAGACCAGTTAGTGCTTTGGAAACATTGGAACTTTGCGACAAAGATGTCTATCTTACAATTCACGCTTTGCTCAGAATTTTATGTACAATGTGCGTCACAAATGCAAGCGCCGAACGGTCTTTTTCAACCTTGCGACGTGTGAAAACATGGCTAAGAACAACCATGCTACAGAATAGATTGGTAGGCCTAGCACTGCTGAATATTCATTATGACATTGAAGTAAAACCAGAAGATATCATTCAACGGTTCGCAAATCTAGGAGCACACCGAATGGTTTTGTAATTTATATTTGAGACAGCAACTTATTTGTGTTATTAATCTCATTAACGTATATTCTTTCATGAATTGTAGAATTTTGTCATCTACGCGTAATATAATATACCAAAAATTAAGTTTGAAAAGACTTATATGTATGTATATATTATTTATGACTTACAAAAATAATAATATATATTTAAGAAATTATATAGGTATAATAAAATGAAATTTCTTCCATACTTGGTCGAAAAAAATTTTTGTTTTCGATTTCCCCTCCCCAAAATGGAATGCACGATCCGACACTGACAAATACTAACCTCTATGAATCAAGTTCTCACTCCGTCAAAAGATTCAAGACTGCTTTGCAAACTGCTGTCATCATTACCTGCTTCAAATTGATCTCTTTTTATTTAATACAATAGCCTTATAATTGGACAGTCAGAAAAAAGTACATTATTTCATTTCGAGGTCCTTTTTCCTAAATTTAATTGTTTAATTTTGGACTTATAAACCAAATAAAATTACATAGTTAAACAAAAAGGCACATAGTTTCATGGTTTTGGTAAAAAACAATTGCAAATAATAACTAATTTTCTAGCAGCCATTTTTTTTTGTTAACAAGTAACAAAATATTTACGTTTTTTACCATACACCCATAGAGTGAAATGGTATATTAAAGTCGCCAAAATGTATGTAACAGGCAGAAGGAAGCTTTTCCGACCCCGTAAAGTATAGATATTCTTGATCAGCATCAACAGCCGAGACGACCTAGCCATGTCCGTCTGTCCGTCCGTCCGTCTGTATGAACACCTAGATCTCGGAGACTATAAGAGCTAGAGCCACCAAATTCGGTATGTAGACTCGTGTAGTATGTAGAGTGATCAAGTGATATAAAACCGGTTTTTCAAAGACTATAGCAAATAGAGACACAAAATTTGGTATGTATATTTGCTTAGTAAATGCGCACATTTTGTATTTGTAAGAATTTTGCCACGCCCTCTACTCACGCCCTCCCTCAAAAAAGATTTTGCCACGCCCCTTTCCGCCCCCGTAATTTGAAAAAACTCGATTATCTCCCGTAATTTTATACCTTGTGCAATCAAATTTAGCACACTTAAATTTGATACTAATATCAAGCAAAACACCAATTTTGATCAAAAATCAAATAAAAATAGCCAAGTTATGCATATAAACATTTTTCCATATGGCCGGAGTTGGCCGTTGGCTGGTGGGGGCGCTAGGGTGCTCATATGCTTGAGTGAGCGAAATACCAAAATATGCTTATAAAAAGCATGCAAACAGATTTTTTTTAAAATACGAAAATGCATTGGTTATTATAAATTTGAAATATTTGTTTTACTGGTGTATGGTATACCTACGTCGGCGAAACGACTTACTTACTTTATTTGCTTTAAGAACTCCTCCATTTTTCCTTCCAAGGAAACACCAACTCCAAGCTAACTTTTAAATATTTAAAATTTTTATGATTAAATTTTTTAACACAAACTAGTCACATATTTCTTGGCGTCATGAAGCAATAAATTATCGATGGAAAAAAACAATCGATATATGGTCAGAGTCCAAAACCATCTATACTATCTGTCGTCCGCATCGATGGATTTGCAGCTCTTTCTATTAAACCTTAACGGCTCTAAATGTAAATTAATGTCTTTTTGTATTTGCACTCCATACTTAGCACATTATTATCTTAACGACACACCATTAGAGCGGTTAGATATTATCAATTTGTTAGGTGTTCTTATGGACCATAAATTAACTTTTAATCGTCCTATATCCACTGCTGTTAGTAAAGCTATGAGTGTTCTTGAGTTTGTAAAATGATGGTCTAAAGAATTTGACGATCCGTGAACAACCAAAATTCTGTTTACTTCATTAGTGCGTCCTATCTTAGAGTACGGATCTTGCATATGGTCACCTATATATGAGAGGTGTAATTCTTCTTTAATTAATCGTGGATTAATGCTTGGTGCTTTTTTTATACACAAGCCTACATATAATAGGTGAAATAGATTCTCCTGAGCTATTGAATCAGTTAAACCTGTATGTTCCCCGTTGACCTAAAAAATTTTATTCCTTTATCCGTATTTATAACTATGATGATTACAATCTTCTTCATTCCGTAATCAGATCAGATTACGTTCACTTAATTCGTACCTCCAAAATATGGCTGTACACATTGGTCGGTAATGCAGGAGGTGAGGTCTGTATGCATCAACGTCCAGACTTAAAATAATCAATATTAGGTCAATTTTACAACATACAAATAGTTCTTCGATACGAATTCTTAACACCCATAATGCCAAATTATGGAATTGTATACGTTATGTCAGGTGAAGCCGTCCGTGGTGTTGGTGGATTTGTAAAAAGCTCTGGCGAAGCCAAGAGTTGGTAGATTGTTTGATTGGCCAAATTTGAAGCGAGTTCATTAGATGGGCTTCTAGGTACCTATGCCTCGTCGCTGCCAAGGCTGGACATTCGCATAGGGAGTGTTCAAGCGTTTCTGAAACATCCGTCACCAAACTAGTAGTCTACTAGGATTAGCTTGTTCGCATAAGTTGTTGGAAGGCACGCGTGCGGTTCAAACATAGCATCTGCGCTGCCAGTCTATGGTATCGCATACTGCATATAGTTTTAGCTATACTGCGGGTGGTATTGCTACATTGCTAGCAATGAAGTCGGCTTTAATCGATAGCGATGTTAAGGAGATTTGAATATATATATATATATTTTCATTTATTTTGCAGGTCAACAAAAATTAATCATTATAAAAAACATGGTCATCGATTTATGTTTTACTCTGTTTATGGTTGGGGAATGCCAACTATTTTAACAACCATAACAGTTGTGCTTACAAAGTGTAGAATTTTGCCGGAAAATCTTCGCCCAAATTTTGGACATGGTCGATGCTGGTTTACATGTAAGTACAATAAAAGTACAAAATACTTGATATAACGATATTCGTTAAAAAATTACTAATTTGAACATACAAAGGGAAAGGTTTCCATCGCCTTTATTGTAAATATATATTTTTTAACAGCGTAAACCAATGATATACACATCTCCGTTTGTTAAATTCTGTAGTGCACACAATGTTTTATGAGTTAATACTATAACTAACTATTTTTAAGTAACCCAAGAAGCAATGTTTAATGTTTAGATTTTAGAATAAGTAAAAATTAATATAGTAAATGTAGTAATATAGTAGATTAAAATCTATCGCATAGCTAATTGCAAGAAATCAAAATATTTTACACATTATTCCTCTCATCTTTAAACTGGCAAAACGGATAAAACCGTCTTCAAATTCATAACTTGGCGTTCCCATTAGATTACCTGTCAGCATTAGTCGGCAACAATTACAGAAGCAAATAAAAGAATATGGTAATAGAATCATTCTAAACTACCCAAACACTAAGGCGTAGGGAAGCAACCCAAGATTCAAGATGAATAGAGCTGCACCTTTGGAATTGCGGAACCGTGATCTATTACACTGTGCAACACCAAAAATCAAACCGCACCGGACCGTTTTTTTTCTGAAAGTACATTTATTGAATAGCAAAATCCTATTTGGGTTTTTTAAATTTAGCTTGTTTTTTTTTTATAGCGAGTTAAAATTTTAAATTTTGAGGTTTATTTTTGGTTTGTCATATGAGCTGAATATGACTTTTATATCGATTCCTTCTTCATGCATCGCATTTAAATCTTCCTTATTTATTGTAGAAAGATTGTTAATGCTTAAATTAATTCAATTCATGAATGTTACATAACCCAAAATGCCATTTTCAGCTATAGTTTTCAAAAAAAATTACATTTAAGCCATTTTCTAGAGTAGTTTTGGAGTATTTTTAATTTCTAACTATTTTTTTATAGGAATAATAACTGTAAAATTAATTTAAAACGAAAAATATGTTTAGAAATAGTGCAAAACCCCATAACTTGTTAGCGAAAGATACAAAACTCGCAGGTAAACCAACGCCAAACAAGAACAAAAAACATCAAATAAACAAAAGTGATAAAGAAATATACAACGATAAATATTATTACATTAGTATTACATTACATTCGCGTATGACCTGCACAGTCTCCGCCTAAAGGTTAAGTCTGGGCCAAGAAGAATCTGGATATTCTGCCAGCTATCCTACACTACAAGAAGACGCACCTCGACTTGAAGAAGATTTGGATCCATTTCAAAAGAAAGGCCACGCCAACTCACAGTAGCTGAGTACTGGGCAAGGCGCACAGTGGGGCCTTTTGTCATTTTACATTGCAAAAATCGAAATCCAGCTTCTAAACCGATAAAGCGTTTTAGAAAATTTAAAAAGCATGATAGAGAATCCCTCAAGCTCCAAAATGAATGTTTGTTAAAAGTGCTGGATGTTCGTGGTGCTGTAATATTCAAGGTCAAAGTCAGAAAATATTTTCAAGCATGGTTTTCCTTTAAAAATTGAGCGAAACACGGTTTTTTCAATCACAAATGGAATTTTTCATTGTTTTAAACGACTATATAACATTTTTTAATGTTTTAATTTGGTTTTCTAACATATTTACAAAAAGTGCAAAATAAATATTTTATAAATTTTTTTTAGGTTAATTTTGAAAATTTGCTATTGATGGCTGATTTTTTTTCAAAATAATTTTTAATATTTACATCAATATCTAATAAACTCAACATTTCGGAACTATAGTTACTATTTTCCAAATCCTTTCGTAATCGCACGTGTCTCAGCGATGCAATAAGTGGGCCCGAAACGGCTGCCAGCATGTTGAAACGGTCGTCATTTTTTCTAACGCAAGAAGTTTTTAATATATTAGTATATCTGAACCTTTTGTAATCCTGTGCTTCTTCCGGTAGCTCTTTTTTTTTTTTTTTTTTTTTGAAACGGTCGTCATATTTTCTAACGCAAAAAGTTTTTAATATATTAGTATATCTAAACCTTTTGTGATCCTGTGCTTCTTCCGATAGCTCTTTTTTCTTTTTTTTATATTGTCTGGACGTTGACGCGTACACGTTCACCAGGACATAGCCTGTTTCGCGCAAGCCCAAGCAGAGCGCTGTCCACCTCCCGCCCGACCGACCGTGGGGCGCAGCCGCATATCGGACGGCACGATCGAGTGGACAAATACAAATAAAACGGACAAACAATTAAAAATATGATTAACTATAGCTAATTAGCTAAATGTGCTAAAATAGAAGTTTTCACAAGGGAAAGAGAGGCTTCTGATCTGATTACGGGATACAGATGATTGTAATCAGAACATAGGACTCGAAAATGTTCATGCAACGAATAGTTAGTACAGGGTTTTAAGGATAGAGGAATAAAATTTCTAGCAGGTCTACGGGGTACAGATAGGTTTAACTGATTCAATAGCTCAGGAGAGTCTATTTCACCTATTAAAAGTTTATGAATAAAGATAGCACCAAGCATTACTCTACGATTAATTAAAGAAGGAAGGTTGATTAAAAGAAGCCTACTGGAGTATGATGGCAAATTGACATTGCGATCCCTATTTAGACCGCGAAGAGCGAAAAGCAGAAATTGCTTTTGAACAGATTCAATTTTACTTTGTTGCGTCTCATATTGAGGTGACCATATGCAAGATCAGTACTCTAAGATACGGATTAAAGAAGTATACAGAATTTTGGTTGTGTACGGATCGTCAAACTCTTTTGACCATCGTTTCACAAACCCAAGAACATTCATAGCTTTACTAACTCTAGCAGAAATGTGAGGATAAAAAGTTAATTTATGGTCCATAAGAACACCTTAATCATTGATAATATCTAACCGTTCTAAGGCAGTGTCGTTAAGATAATAAGTTGCTAAGAATGGAGTGCATCTATAAAAAAACATAACTTTACATTTAGAGCCGTTAAGGTTTAATAGGTTGGTTTCACAACAACTCTGAAGATGATTAAGATCCGATTGAAGTAGGCAAGAAGACGATATGTCTTTAAAACTGAGGTAAACCTTAACATCATCCACGTACATAAGCACCCGAGAATGTGACACTACCAATGGAAGATCATTTATAAAAAGAGTGAATAGCAATGGACCCAACTGACTACCCTGAGGTACTCCAGAGGTCACTTGGATGGTCTTAGAAAATGAAGACTTAAAGAGGACCTTTTGTGTACGATTAGAAAGATATTGAAGAATCCATTCTAGCAAAAGGCTGGGGATGCCAAGTGCGTTTAATTTATATAAAAGCAGAGTATGATTAACAGAGTCAAAGGCCTTGCTGAAGTCAGTATAAATGACGTCAGTTTGCACGGCAGTCTTGAACCCTTTGATTGAGTGAGATGTAAATTCTAATAAGTTAGTAGTTGTTGATCTACGTTTTTTAAACCCATGTTGGGATGACGAAATGATTGAGCTACAAAAATGCTGCAATTGAGATGTTATTATTTTCTCAAATGCTTTGGGTATGGCAGACAATTTAGAAATACCCCTATAATTGGAGGCTTCGGACTTCTTCCCCTTTTTATGAAGAGGAATTATATATGATTCCTTCCAGATAGGCGGGAAGGCGGAAGATGTGACGGACAGTGTAAACAACTTAAGTACTAGCTTACATAGGGCCTCTGCGCAAAACCTTAATACGCAGCCTGGTATTCCATCAGGGCCAGGTGCATATATTGGTTTGACGGAACTGAGCACGCTAAGAACCGAACTTTCATCAAACACAGGGTCTAAAATGCAATTAGACGATTGCAAGTGATGAGGTTAAAATTGATTTGCTTGATAAATCGAACAGGAAGAGGTTGTTTTGAAAAAATCAGCAAACATGTCGGCAATTGCCTGATCATTGTCAGCTTTATTGTTTTCGAAAGACAAGTAAGACGGGTGCACTGATGTCTTACGTTTAACATTGACAAATTTATAAAATTGCTTAGGATCGCGAGAAAACCTAAGTTTACATCGCTGAAGATAATCCTTATAGCAATGTGAATTCAGCACCATAAAATTTGATCGAGCAACTACATATAGGGAAAAATCAGATGCTTTACCGGATTTTTTAAATCTTTTATAACATCTTGATTTTACGTTCTTCATCGCAACTCACGTGAGAACCAAGGAGGTCTATCAGACCATCCTTGAGTCACACGCGGGACACAAACATCAAAGAACGACGCAAGAGTTTTATAGAAGACAGAAATGACAGAGTCCATATTAGTGCAAGTATACAGATATGTCCAATCATTAGTTAACAAGAGTATTTTAAGTTTAGTAAAGTTTGTCTTGCGAAAACATCGGGTTGGAGGCATCGAGTAATTATGTCGAGACATAACACCAAAAGGAAGGTCAATGGTTATATCCAGAGTTCGATGAAAGTTGTCTTCGGGGATAACTAAGTGATCAGTCCTGGAAACATCGCAGTTGGAGGAATCCAACACAAATACCAGATCTAGTGATCTGTTACGACTATTCCGGACAGGATTTATTTGAGTTAGGGACAACTCAAGCAGACCATCTATGAAACAATGTGACAAGGACGGCAACAGTAATAAAGAGTCAAATGAAAGGGTCCAGACAATCTCAGGTAATTTAAAATCTCCCAGAACAACGACCAAGTCTTTGTCAGAGAGATATGAGGAAATAAGTTGAATAGCTTCCAAGCCTCGAAATAAAAATTTGCTTTTTGGGTGGAACTACAACAAGGGAACTAGGAATACTAGGCACAGCAGTAGCGGCTTCAGCAGACGCAGCAGCAGCTGAAGCAGCCAGCACTTTACTAGCTCCTCTTGTTACTACTTTATTGGCAATATTCCTGAAAACGGATGTTTACCCGGACGGTTCGAAAACTACAACCGATATCACGTTAGTAGGTGGGATACTGTCTCCAGGGGAAATGGGAAGAGACTCCACACCTGCCAAAGCCGGACTCCTAAACGATATCAGCTGCTCTCCAATAAGTAAACACTGATATTCTATTAAATCCTTTCTGTGCGCCTATATACCGTTGGGGAAAGTTTTTTTCCGTATCGGTGTTTTGGGCAGTCAACTTTTAGTCCTTCCAAGAGAATTCGGCTTGTATAATCTCCTTCCTACTCTGTATATCGCCACGAGGTGCCGAGGAAGTGTGTAAGCTAGCTTTAGAATAAAGTCCATACACTTTATTCTGCAATGCAACGGAGAAATTCCATTTTCGTAGCAGTTCTCCTCACTCGTTGAATCGTCTAAGTCGTGAAATTCTATTTGAGTCTTTTTGCAAATCGGACACCTTAACGTTGGGAATATGTTTGTAAGTTCTCTTAAGACTTTTCCATCAATCATTGTCAGGAAAATCAAACTCAATCGTAAATGCTTTTCCACTCTTGGTTTGAAAAACAGCAGGATTCAGTTGGCTTATTTTATTTTTTATATCGCCAACAGGTCGCAGAATCCTTTACATATTTGAATAACAAAGGCCGACAATAGTGGGTCGATAACGGTCGAAGAAATCTCCAATATTCAGAACTTTCACTTCTTAGGCGCAAAGGAAGTACAGAAGCCATGAACATATTTTCTTTAGAAATAGCTTCGTCTTCTGTGTATATAATATGCTTCTAGGCGCTTTGTCCATATGATCCATCACATCCCCATTTGTTGAGTAAAGTCAAATTTCCCGGAAGAAGCTCCACCTCTCCATCAGGCATACTTTCAATAAAACTCTTCGCAGTGTGGAGTTTTACTTCTACAGTTACATCTGTTATAATTTTATTTGCAGGTACTGGTTCCTTCATGGCAAATTAAATTTTTTTGTATCGGGAAAGAACGTCGACGTGATGACTTTTTAAGGAAATGCTTAAAATTACGTATTTCTCCTTCGTCAAACCCAGTGTACTTAATGGCACCTAAGTTTGGTGGGGTTGGAATTCTTTCCTTAATCCTATTAAGTCGAATAGGACTGGTAATCTGCTCAGCTTTCGTCTTGCCTACGTTGTAATGCTTTCAGTAACACCCTCAAGCGCTCGTTTCCTTATAAAAGTTAAACAATCTTCTATAACTTTATGCGGCCTTCCTCTTCCTCGGCTAGTTGGTTGAACTTCTTCCTTCTCCAAATCTACGAATATTGTATGCTCTTCAAGCCAAACTCCATATTTTTTTACGAAATATGGCACATTTCTGCTCCTCGCGATCCACTTTCGCTTTAAGTTATAGTGTGTATATTTGATTTTCACTTTAAGCTCCATCCTGGCGAGGGTATTATAAAATTGGTCAGATGTTTGTAACGCACAGAAGGATACGTATCCGACCCTATAAAGTATATATATTCTTGATCAGCATGAGAAGCCATATCCGTCTGTGCGTATGCGTTTTACTCAGCCATCTTAAAAGCTATCTGGCTAAAATATTTTTTCTGTGCTTTTTATAACCGTAGTCAGATCTTTAGGATCGGCCCATTGCGATACTAATGTGATATTAATAGTAAAAAAACATCACATCCCAAAATTTCAATCGGTTCGGATAAATAGAACAAAAGTTAAAGTCAATATAAAAACGGCTCTGTTCAACCGCGGACTGCTCCCTACTACGTCATTGCCCGAATCATCAGAGCACACGCACACACAGAGAGCCAACGCTACATAAACTATATGTGTATGCGTGCCATACGTGTAAAAGGTGATGGGGAAGAAGAAGAACAAGAAATGGAAATGACAGTTGAAATGTTTGGAACATATAAAAATATTATTGCCAAGGACTGCAAGGATTTTTAAAATTTGACATAACCGAAGTTAGCTTCTTTGATATTTTAACATTTTTGCACCGATAAATAAAACTGTCTTGAATTATATTGCCAAATACTATTCAGTCCGGATTTAAAGTGTTTCCACTTATGAAGTCAAAAATAAACTGTTGCAAACAAGAGGAATATTTAGCACTTTATAATATTTTGTGAATTAACTAGGTAAAAGGCAAAATCGGTACCACCCTTTTTGTATGAATTAGGTAAAAAATTAAAAATATTTACTAATTGGATTCAAACGGAATAAAAAAGAACAATATGGCCTAGTTGCAGGAACTAGGCCATATTTTTTACCCACATAAATATCATGTACCAGTTTTTCCAAAGCAGGTAATTAGCAATCTAACATTGTGGAAAGTCATACATATTCAGGAAGTAATCAATTAATTACAAACAATTTATTTATATATATATTATATTATTTTACGGCTGGACATGCTAGCAGTGCCCCAAAGTGGGATTCCGTAGGTCCATACTGGCTTTAGGATGGTTTTATATATTAGAATTTTTAAACGTAGCCTTAAGGTAGACCTGCGTCCCACCAGCCAGAGATATTTCCTCAACCTTTGGTCCAGCATTCTCCTCTTATCCTTGATATGAGGTCGCCAAGTTAGCCTCTTATCCAAAATTAGTCCAAGGTATTTCACACCATTAGCTTCTGGTATAATGGCGCTGTCCATACGTACTGGAGGACAGATCCCTCGTCTCAGCGTAAATGTAATGTGCGTCGACTTTTCAGGATTCACCATTATGTTCCATCTGGTAAGCCATTGAACAGTATCGTCAAGCTGTGCCTGCAGTAGACTGCTGGCGACCGTTGGCGACTCATCCGTCGCAAGAAATGCCGTATCATCCGCATAAGTGGCAGCTAGCATTCTATGATCCGAGCTGACTGGCATGTCAGCGGTATAGATCGTGTACAGAACTGGGCCCAACACACTACCTTGAGGCACACCCGCTCTAATGGTTTCGATCTCGGATCTCGCGTCTCCACATCTCACGTAAAAGCTCCTCCCAAGAAGATACGACTTAAGAAGTCCATAGATAGGTGCCGGAAATAAAGATTTCAGCTTGTATAGCAGGCCTGTGTCGAAAGCCTGTTTTACGTCGAGAAAGGCTGCTGTACAGTATTTCTTCTCCTCAAACGCTTCCAGAATTTTGTTGTTAAACCGATGGCATTGTTCTGGCGTGCCATGACACTGCCTGAAGCCAAACTGATGATCGGGGATCAAACCGGCCTCCTCCATTATTGGCCGCACTCTGCGCAAAAGTAGTCTTTCAACTACTTTGGAGAATACGGCCAACAGGCTTATCGGACGATAGGAGGCGAGATTGGCTGCAGGTTTCCCAGGTTTGGGGATTAGTATAATTTCGGCGCACTTCCACTGGGTGGGGAAGTGTCCTAAATGGAAGCATTGGTTTGCAATGGCGAGAAGAAATTGTATACCTTCTTCGGGTAGCGCTTTTATCGATGCCACGTCGATTCCGTCGTATCCCGGGGACTTGGACACCTTCAGTCTGGATAACTCAGCTAGCAGCTCGTCCATGTCAACTGCTTGGATGGGAAGGGCCATTTGGCATGGAACGTCCAGAAACTCCTCCGTTTGCTGGGCCTCTGCCTGGGTGCATCTGCTGAATGGGGTAAACGCATCAGACAAATGGGTGGCGAAGGCATTTGCCCTGTCGCTGTCTGATCGGCACCAGGAGCCATCGGCCTTTTTAACAGGCTCTTTTCTTCTAGTGGGCCTTTTTACTCCATTGGTTAGCTTCCACAGGTTGTATTGCTGGTCACCAGGTTCAACATTCTCAAGAAAGTTTTCCAGAGACTGCTTACGAAGAGTGTACAGCAGTTGCTTCAGAGCTTTGACCGCTCTGTTCAGCTCAGTTTTATCCCTTGGATTGCGCGATGTCTGCCAGACTCGTCGAAGTCGCCTCTTTTCCGCTACCATAGCCCTCACTTCCGAAGACCACAGGAAATCATCTCGACGAGGTGTATTTCTTGTAGGCCTTGGAGGTGGTGTTGCCTGAGCCACAGCGTTGTGAATCTGGATGTTAAGTAGTTCAACTGCTTCATCCAGGTCTTCTTTCGAGGAAATCTCAATATTTGGGTCCAGGGTCCTCTGAAGCTATGATTGGTACATCTCAACGTTGGTATTCCGCCTGAAGAGTCTGCTTCTCAACGAGTTGGTGCTGGCTGGCATGTTAATAAGGAGCTTGACTGCACAGTGATCCGAAGACAGGTCGAGGTCACTGGAGACTTCAATCCTGCGCCTATCAATCCCCTTGGATATGGCTATATCCAGAACATCCGGGATTTTGTTCGGATCCGTGGGCCAGTATGTTGGTTCACCTGGCGTATGACAGTCAAGTCCTCTATCAACAACACATTGGTATAGGGCCCTACCTTTAGGATTGATGATTCGGGATCCCCACCACGTGTGCTTAGCGTTGAAGTCTCCTCCAATAATAAACCTACTCCCAAGGCTATCCAATAGGTCTTGAAAAAGACTTTGTCCAACCAGATGGCGTGGTGGACAGTAAGCAGCCGCCAAAGTGATGTCTCCAGTTGGGGAGGTAACTCTAACCCGAGCGCACTGGACCCAGGGCTCCTGAAAGGCAGGCAATTCCACGTATTTAATACCACTTCTGATAATGACAGCAGCGCCGCCACGTGCGGTGCCATTGGGATGGTTAGTAGCAATGGTGTCGTATCCGCTGATGGAGAAGTAGGATAGGGAGGAGAAGTGGGTTTCGGAGACTAATAGTACATCCACATACTTAGATTTGAGGTATAGCTCGACCTCGGGTCTGTTCCTGCACAGACCGTTCGCATTCCATATGACTACATGAAGATTTATTTGCATTGGTTGGCCATAAGATTAGTGAGCAACTGTGTCAGAGCTGACATTTGAGCAATCATGCTCTCCATCATTGCCTCAAACTTGGTCATTCTTGCATGTGTCTGGTCTACGACGGCGGGAACTTGGTCTGGATGCAGCTGGGCAGACTGCTGGTTGCCTCCAACCACACTGGCGAAAGTCATGCCATGTACAATGGTAGGTCCTTTGTAGACCGGTCGTGGAGTGGATTGCTGAGTGGGCCGCAGAGCTGGCCTTTGCCTGGGCTGGTGAAGCTCCTTAGCCTTTTGATACACTTTGCACCCTTTATACGATGCTGTGTGGTTGCCATTACAGTTGGCACATCTTGCTGGCTCGTCCTTTGCCTTAGTGCATTCAGCCGATGAGTGTTTATGGCTACCACACTTGACGCAGGCATAGTCAAGGTAGCAACCTCCACCCTGGGTGTGTCCGAATCCTTGACAACGGAAGCATTGGAGAACCTCCATGGACCTACGAGGAGGCTCAATGGCAACAACACAACTGCAGAGTCGTTTGATGTTGAACACGTCTTTGTTGTTGCTGGATGGCTCAAGGTTCACAAAGAACATAGCCATCGGCTCCTTGGAGTTGCGTCGTAGTCCGTTTTTGATTTGGTCTCCTCGAACAATGTGACCTTGAGCACACAGCGCTTCCTTTATATCTAACGGATCAGTGGTATCATGAAGACCCTTTATAACTATGCGATAGGCACGCTCATCCTTCGGCTGAAACGTCTGAAAACTAAGCGTATGTTTTATGAGATAGGATTTCAGCTTGTGGAAGCTATCCTTATCCTTTAGGTTAATTCTAACGCGACCGTCGCGGCATGATTTATAAACAAATTTGTCATTCCCAGTGACAGTGATGACGTCTGAAATGAACGATTTGATGTTGTTCACCCCAGGGATGAAGATTGGTGGCGGTTTAATTTTTCTCTCCCTCGCAGTTGGTACCTCAACTTCCGGCTCGGGAACTGGCTCGACGTCAATGTCTTGATCGTTGTCATCGGAAAGCAGCCATAAACGATTGGCCTCGTCATGGCTGGCTACGGCCCTCGGGTCTTCCTTGCGTAAAGGTATCTTACGCTTCAATTCACCAGGTTCGATGCTTGATGAACTCGAGTCCTCGTCATCACTTTCGCTCCTCCTGTTAGGGGACGTCTTCGCCAGCTTGGCAGTGGTCACACGCTTCCCCTCATGGTTCGCCTTTGCGCTGACTCGCTGCCAAGTCGGTCTCTGATTCGATGTGGATGGCAAGTCCATGTTTTCCATTGCGGCAGCCACAGCCCGCAAGTATGCAGCACTTTACTTGTAGTCACTACTTGATAATGCTCCAAATTACAAGAAAAGCGTAAATGTCTTTTAATTGGACACACTAAAAGAGTGTCTCTCAAGGAAAAATTTTTTCCCAGCAAGGAAAAAAAAAAAGTTTAATTTTTTAATTATTTTTTTGTTATACCTCTCACAAAATGTCATATCATATGAAAATTTTATTTCATATGATGCATTTGTTGATAAATAAATATATATAATAATAAAAATAATCAATCTATATATTTATGAATGCTTCAAAAAAGGTTTTAACGACCACGAAAGGACAACTTAAAAATCACGTAAATAGCATTAACCATAGATCACAGAGGAAATTTGAAAGAAATATCCATCATTCTTTTGGTTCTTGTAATTCTCGCGGTTACACATTTGGCATTAAAACTGTATGCAACGCATAACCAAATAGTTTTAAAATAATATCTAAACATGAAATTTTAAAAAAGACGTTGCATTTTAAAACCTCCTAATCCTCAAAATAGATACCAATCCAAAACACAAAGAGATCAAATACTGGATTAAACAAATGAGGAAGTTCAATTCAAAAATAGCGATATTAACACAAAGATTAATAATAGTAGCTTATGCTACATTAAAGCAAAAAAAGTAGAATTTTAGCCTTTTAGGTACATGTCTTGTTTAGTCATACCATAGAGATCATCGCTTTTTCTGTTGATGAGGTCAAAAAAATAGAATAAAAACAAAAAATGAACAAAAATATTTTTAGATGGAAAAAAACAAAGGCAAAGCTTAAATATTTGCAGACGAATTAAATAAATCGTGTAAACGCCTTTCTCAAAATGGTGACACATACTAACACACGGTATTTAAACATTCCAAAGCAATAAAAATAAATATGCTGGCCATTCTAGCAGTGTTACAAAAACACTATTATAGATTAAAACCAGGGCACACAACAGCCTCAAATGCATTTCTTACGACTGCTTTCAGAAAAATCTCTGACTTGGATCCTTTATTTATACTGAATTACCATACTGAGATATAGTGTGATGAGGCAACATCGGCAATAGATCAGCAAGAGCCAAGAGTTAGTTCAGAAACTTGGCAACAAACCCAATTAATCATTGACGAATCAGATAATTGGCCACATCAAAATGCAAGTATGATTTAAACGGTTAAACGTCTTTTGATGTTAGCCATAATCCTCTTCCCAGCGTTTGACAGAAAAACTGAAAACTTTCAGAGGTTCGTCGAAGTTTAAGTGAACTCAAAGAGAAGTGTGCCTTATCAAAACACAACAAAGCCTACACAAGGAACAGAATAACCACAGAAGACACAATAGAAGTCATAATTAAATGCCTCACTCAAAACATAACAACAGAAGCTGTAGCAGAAATTTTTGCTCAAATGAATAATCTTCCACAGAGAAATAAAACTCAAGAAGTCGAAAAGAACAAGAAAACGAAGTCTTAAACTACCGTCTGCACCAATAAAACAAAAGTGGACAAGATTATAACCTCGAAAGTCGTCAGGCAGTAACCGAGGAAGGAATAATTCCAACCGCAGTAATCATTCTGGCGCACTGATACCGCCGTCAGGCTGAGAAGCAGGATTTCCGCCTGCTCATACCAATTTATGGTCTTATAATGCCGTCTTTTAACAGCTGGGAGATGTCGTTTTAAACGAAATCGGCTACACCCATAGGATATGGGTAAAACTTGGAGTACAATTTTTGGTTATCTATATGGCACTTCTTCCTTTTTAAATTCCTCTCTTACGCTATGAGGAACTATTATGTCATCAAGTGAAATTAACACTATCGCAAGTATGGTGTTGTAATACTTCTGTCGTAGAGCCATTTGTAATAATACCGCTGCGTAAGTCTAGAGTTACCGCTGCCTGCGTCAGCAGAGTGAAGCCTACTATAGCATCAAAAGCATGAAGGAAACATTTTTCTTTAATTTTACTGGACACGTGTATGAAGTTCACAGTAAATGGGGTGTCGACAAGTTCAACTGCTTTAGCACACGTAGCAGCGCATATGCTACTTTCTGCGCTGTATTCAGCCTCGCGAGCCAGCCAAAAGGCTTTTGACTGTGCTGGTATAACCACCTAGTCTAACGTTACATTGTCATACTTTCGTACACCTGCACTTCGGGGGCTTCTATTCTAAGTGAACTTACTTAATTTCTTAATTGCTCGGGTTCGGCATGAATCTCGCCTCTTATGCGTTTTTCTTGTGTGTTAGCTTTCAACATTGGTGGATCTATTTCGGTTTGACCGAGTACCTGTGGTCTAGATTGTATTGTAATATCTTCGTCACTATCGGATTCTTTTTTAATGTCCCTATAACCAACTTATTAGCAGCTGTTGCTGTGTTTAAGCGAAACAAAATCCAACAATAGAACCATACACAATTAAACTCTCAATTAAATTCAATGCAAATTATTTATGATATGACTCTACGCACTTATTCGCGCTGATACTTTTATTTATTTATTGTTTTTATACCATACACCCATAGGGTGAAATTGTATTTTTAAGTCGCCTAAATGTATGTAACAGGCGAAAGGAAGCTTTTCCGACCCCATAAAGTATATATATTCTTGATCAGCATCAACAGCCGAGACGATCTAGCCATGTCCGTCTGTCCGTGCGTCCGTCCGTATGAACACCTAGATCTCGGAGACTATAAGCGCTAGAGTCACCAAATTTGGTATGTTGTCTCGTGTAGTATGTTCACTTATCGAGTTTGTTTCAAATTTTTGCCACGCCCTCTACCTCTTGATTCGAACAACGAAAGTTTAAGCAAGCCTTATCTCCGCATTTTAGACAGTTATTATTGTACAATCTTATTACATGGCCACCGTGACACGACCGTAAAAGAGCTGCAGCAGCAGCAACAAAGTTGGAGAAGTCATCAAATACTCATGAAAAAGGATAAAATAACCCACATATGTGTATAGAAAACATGAAAAAAAATATATTAAAATACCACTGTGATTGTTTTCAAGCGGCGCCCCAACAGCCTTTTAGACCAGCATCGGCGCCCCAACAGCCTGTGCGAAGACCAGCACCGGAACCGTCTAGTGCGACAAGCTAGACCAGGAAAATGAATGAGGACCGGCCGCGCTACAAAAAACGCACAACAATTTGTTTATATGCCAGCTGATTATATTTCATTCTATTGTATTGTAGTATGTTCAGTAATGGAATAATAAAAGCCAACGCAATGTAGAGTATTCTACTTATAAAAGCGTCATATGCTCAACACATGGTAGTGTATACTACATGTTCTCATAGTGACACTTTGTCGCTATGCATAAACAAGGCGAGCGCAAAAGATAAGCAAATGTAATGCGATCGGCCACTTATGTGTGGCTGACCACCAGCGTGGGATCTGCCTCGTCAGCATATTCCCTAAGCCTTATGCGCCTGTCAAATATATATGCCATATGCATAGACATATATACATACAAACATACTACGCTCTCTCGTTCTGCTGCCTGCACCGGCAGAAATTATATACTTAAGAATTCTTAGGCTAAGCTCGAGAACATTTTTCAAATAAAATTCATTCGGTTTTTACCGTCAACCAAAAACACAACGACTTATTATTACACGGCGACAGTGACAAGTGTCACGAGTGTGTTCAGTTCGGTGTTCAGTACCAGTACTAAAGCAAAACAAGAGCCAGCCTGGCCAAGAGTGACAATCTCAAACAAACAAAAAAAAATACAAACAAATGTATAAACAATTAAATTAAGCAACGAACAACTACCAGTTTTTAACTAAGAATAACAATGATATTGGATATAAACTAAAAAACAAACGGTATAAATGATATTTTAAAATTAAACACACTGCAACAACAGCTGCTGGAGGTGCTGACGCCAGCAAAAAGGGAAATCGATGCTGGCTACTTCGAGGGACTTGGTTTTCCCGTGCGCCCGTGTGGTAGGCAGACCGCCTACTACACCTACGAGGGATATTAAGAAGGTGATTGATAACGTGTGGTAGGCAATCCGCCCGCTACACCGACGTTGGAGCACCATCAATTCAGAAAAATGAATAAAAACAAAAACAGCAGTAAGTAGAGTAATGGGAAAGAAATCCGGCGTGGCAAATAAAGTAAAAGCCAGAAAGGCTGAAATTTTGAGGATACTAAACAGCCTAAATACAATTAACTGGAAATACGTCGGTGAAATTACACGCAGAGGTAGAATTCATAAGAAGCCAATTGGCCCAAAGAAAGAATAAAGCCACAACCAACACCCCATCCACATACTCTACAATACACAACTTGGCAAAGCCAAAGATAAAAAGAACGCCACAACCCGCAAAGGAATTGCAGTTCTGCGAGTATATCTGTGCCGCCCGCACCGGTACCCCAACATAGAAGCCTGTGCAGCCAGCACCGGCAACGTCTCGACCGACAGCGCTGCAAAGAGTGCCCACCATAATAGTTATTTAAGCAACTATGCGCTGCGCCGCAAATTTTTTTTTAATGCACTGCCATGCATATTTTTTTTATTTATAATTTTTTTATATATAATACAAATTTATGTATAATTGTGCGGCATTAAAGCCGTCCAATCAGAGTGTGGCCTGAAAACCACACGCAAAAATATGCAATAGTATCGGAAAAAAAAAACAAACAAAATGAAATTGATAGGGAAAATAAATTTTTTTCAAAGACAAGAGATCACATTTTATAATGGTTCTTCGAAAATTTTACCCAGGCAAAAGATAATACGGCCAATGTGGTCAATAATGTCAAAATTATTGATCACACTGACGATATTAATGCTTTATGGTGGCTGCTGCTTATACTAACTATAGTGTCAGTGTGTCAATTTTTATTGACACAATAAAATAATAAAGAAAAGATTTATGAGCAGAGCCAATAACCTAGACAGGATTTAAAAATAATAAACTTACAATATGACAAATTGTTGAGGAAATTTATAATAAGCACCCAGATTTCAGATTAAATTAATTAATAATATTACAAAAGCACAGAGAATTTATTACAATAAATCATTTCGAAAACAAATACATTGACACATTCCAGAGTATTGCGAGCCCACTAATCGGTTGTACAAAAATCGAGAAGGGCATAGTGTTAAGCACGTAATGTAGGGTAATGTGGTGATAAAGAATACCAGCGGAACACACGCAATACTGGGAACAACACACATATTGATGCTGCATGCACCGGTAGAAGCTCAATTGTTTCATTGAACAATGGAATGGAGTACACTAGCGAGAAAAATAAATGCTTATAAAGACAAATTTGAAAAATCGTACAAATGTATTAATTCCAGCAAAACAATAAGGAATATTACATATGTACACCATGCGACAATAATCATAGCACAATATAACAATATTGTAATTGCAATAAACGATGTCAATGAGAAATTAACTCAAAAACATAGGCACCAATGTAACAAAATAAAACAAACATTAAAGAGAAGATTAAACAATATCATAATAGAACGAAGTATTGTAATAACAATACGAGAAGACCTAAATAATATAGCTGAATTCGATGAAGACCAGCTAGAAGGTTTAGACGAGTCTAAGCCAATGATAGATCTCGATACAGAAATTGATAGCGAAATTGAGACATTACAGGAAAATACAATGCATGACCAGGTTACCTTAGACAGGGAATATGTGAAGCAGGTTTCCTTTTCCATCCCCGAATTTGATGGCAACAAGTTGTCATTAAATAGGTTCTTGACAGCATTAAGAATTGTCGAACGAACCAAAGGTAATCAGGAAGATTTGGCAGTGGAAGTAATTAAATCAAAAATAGTAGGAACAATCCTTTAGAGGGTAACTAAAGGGTAACGTCAAAGGTGAATCCACCGACGAATTAAAAGCCAAACTGTTAAACATAAAACAAAAAGGCAAAACGGCAACCCAATATGCAACCGATATAGGCAACTTGCGAAAGCAACTTGAGGCTGCCTATATTGACGATGGCCTAGACCCAGATAATGCCAAAAATTTCTCAACGAAAGAGTCCATAGTTCGTGCTAGAAGCTGGTAACTTCGTCACTTTTAATGATGCGATGTGTAAATATATCCATTGCAGCACTGAAATGACTGGAAGTGCTAGCACAGTACTATTTCAGTGCGGACGAAATAATAGAGAAGGTAGTGACGACACTCAAAGAGGTAGAGGCAATGGCCGAGGTAACTACAACTCCTATAGTAATAACAATTACTGCAATGACAATAACAGAAAAAACAAAAGAGGAGGACGAGGTTACAGCCGAGGTAGTAATGACTCAAACCGAGGCAACAACCAGAATAGGAACGACTATAATATTAATAATAGCAATAATGTCCGAATTACCCAAAGCGAACATGGAAACGTACAAGTTCCTCCAAATGCTCAAAATTAAAAAATAAAGTCTATTCTATTAACCTAAGTCTTAATAATTTTGTATCATTTAAGAACGTTACAACAAATAAGAAAATAAGATTCTTAATTGATACCGGTGCAGACATTTCTACAATAAAAGACAATTCTGATGTATTTCCTGACATCCAAGTAAATAAAACTATAGACATTCGAGGCATAGGAGAAGGAGTAATAAACTCCAAAGGCCTAGTCTCAATTGAATTGCAGACAGATAAATATATTATTCCATGCGAATTTCATCTGCTTCATTCCGATTTCGCAATCCCATGCGATGGAATAATAGGACTAGATTTCATAAAAACTTTTAATTGCAAATTAGATAACAGTAATTCAGAAGATTGGTTTATACTTAGACCACGAAATTTAACATAGAACTATATTCAGCAGAAGATAACATTTTAATTCCCAATCAGGAAATTAAACTGGGTGTTTATGTTGCAAACACGATTGCAACAGCCCAGAATACTTTTGTCCGATTCTTAAATATCACAAATAAATGCCAAATAGTAGGCTTTAACAATATAAAATTTGAATCACTTTCGAACTACGATATAGTTAAAAATACCAAAGATATAAGAAAATAAATAATCTGTAATTCATAAATTGAAGAAAAATTTCCAAACCGATCACAATAAATAATTTTTATAAACAAAAATTAGGACTTAAGGATGATAAACCGGTATATGTGAAAAATTACCGGAATCCGCATAGCCAAATAGAAGAAATCCAGCGACAAGTTGGAAAGTTAATTGAACAGGGTATTGTCGAACCGTCTGTTTCGCCTTATAATAGCCCACTCTTACTAGTCCCAAAGGAAACCCTTCCGGGATCTAAAGAAAAAACTTGGCGATTAGTAATTGACTATCGTTAAATAAACAAAAAATTGCTGTCAGATAAGTTTCCGCGCTATTTTTGTCTTGACTTAATGTCAGGTTTTCATCAAATTGAACTAGAAGAAAAATCAAGGGATATAACGTCTTTTTCAACGAGCAATTGCTCATATCGTTTCACGCGATTACCTTTCGGTCTAAAAATAGCACCTAATTCATTTCAGAGAATGATGACAATAGCATTCTCAGGGCTTGAGCCTAGTCAAGCTTTCCTCTATATGGATGATTTAATCGTTATTGGTTGTTCTGAACAACATATGATTAAAAATTTAGTAGATGTTTTTAAATTTTGCAGAAAAAACAATCTAAAACTGACGTTTCGTTGCATTTTGCAATTACTATAGACGTTTCATAAAAAATTTCGCCGAATATTCCCGACACATAATAAGATTATTTAAAAAGAATGTTCCATTCGAATGGACAGCAGAATGGGAAAATGCATTCCAATACTTAAAAGAAAAGCTCGTTCAACCTAATCTATTGCAGTACCCAGATTTTAGCAAAGAATTTTGCATAATCACAGATGCAAGCAAACAAGCATTTGGAGCAGTTTTAACACAAAACTATAATAGACTCCAGCTTCCAGTTTCATATGCATCAAGAGCATTCACTAAAGGTGAAAGCAACAAGAGTACTACAGAACAAGATACACTGGGCAATACACTGGGCAATAACATATTTTCGACCATATACAGTACGAACCACATTTCTCAGTACCAACAGACCATAGACCATTAGCATATTTATTCTCCATGGTCAACCCGAGTTCAAAACTAACACACATGCGGCTAGAATTGGAAGAGTACGACTTTACAGTAGAGTATTTGAGAGGTAAAGATAATTTTTTGGCAGACGTCCTATCGCGGATAAAAGATATGAATACAATTAAAAGATATGAATACAAAAGTCCTGAAAGTCTCTACCAGGCAACAAAGTAGACAGAAAACCCGTCTACTGACAATAAAGAAGAACTTTTGCCAAGGCAAAAACTTCAAAATGCTTCTAGGCCCAACGTATACGAAGACATCAAGAATGACGAGGTACGGAAAGTAGTGACCTTGCGAATAACAGAATCGAAATGTTCATTGAAACATGGAAAGAAAGTTGTAACAAGAATTGATGTTAGCGATTTGTACACCAATGGAATTCTCGACTTAGGTCAGTTCTTTCAAAGGCTTGAAATGCAAGCTGGTATACTTGAAATCAGCCAACTCAAACTTTGAAGTTATTTCAATGAATTCTTTTAAAAATATGGGCAATACTATATTAAAAACATTAAGAGTAGCGCTACTCCAGCCGGTGACCCTAATAGAAAACGAAAAAGAAAAAGAAGCAATACTGTCTACATACCATGATGATCCAAATCAAGGATCATACTGGCATTACCAGAACGCTGGCAAAAATCAAAAAACACTCTATTGGAAATATATGGGACGCCATATCAAAGAGTACATAAGTAGATGTCATAAATGCCAGGTGTCAAAACCACGACACATACGCAAACCCCCATGATAATAACAGAAACACCAACGAAGGCTTTTTATAGAGTGAAATTGGACACAATAGGTCCGCTACCAAAATCAGATAATGAATATGTGCATATTGTCACATTGATATGCGATCTGACAAAATTCTTAGTAGCCATTCCAGTTGCATCCAAGAGTGCAAGTAATGTAGCTAAAGCTATCTTCGAAAATTTTATACTACAGTACGGTCCAATGAAAACACTCATTACGGACATGGGAACTAAGTATAAAAATCAGATTACAACAGATATATGGGCAATTCCGAAATCACTCACACGACTTTCGGAAGCAGAATAAAACTTTATATGTCAAATAAATCACTGCAGAGATATCAGTCCATGACTCTCAGATCAATAACAGGCGGTTGTCGATATATGACCAACGCAGATATCCATAAAGATCTCCATTTGGATATTTACCCACCGTCATAGACGAGATAAAATCTCATACAAGTAGAGATGTACAATGACAATGAAAACGCTTTAGCATTAAGTCTATTAGATAACTCTGTCACCACAAGACGTCTAAAAAGAACTCATGTCTTGGACCTGCCATATAGAGAAACAAATACATAGGTAGTTATTAATATGTAAATATATGGATTGAGTTCACTGGAGCTTAAACCATCCGGCTATTATTACTTATATTTAGTCAATTTGTTTATTGCCTAGTCTAAGGCAGATTGCAAATAAAATATTAATAAAAAAAAAAAAAAATAATAAATCAAAGAAAATCAAATTTTTTACAATTCATCACTAATAATTTTTTAAAGTACTTTTAGAGTACTATCAATCGCAATAAAAATGTTGGGCCTCCTGCTTTTATCTGTTGTGAAAAAAGCTTCAAAAGAGCGGCCACTCACACGACATCAAATATACATGGGCTTAGACATGAGTGCTAACAATCGCCAAACTCTGCGAATTGTCTGAGAAATTTAAACATTGAATATTTTTTGCATATATTAGAAATGTTAAGCTTTATTTGTAGACTTATGATTTTTCCATATTGGCCTTGTATGATTAAAAATTTTATAGATGTTTTTGAACTTTGCAGAAAAAACAATCTAAAACTGCATCCAGAAAAATGTTAGTTTTTTATGCATGAAGTGACATTCCTAGGTCACAAATGCACAGACAAAGGAATCTTGCCAGACGACAAAAAACAAATCATCAAGAATTATCCAGTCCCACATGATGCAGATAGTGCTAGACGTTTTGTTGCATTTTGCAATTACTATAGGCGTTTCATACAAAATTTCGCCGAATATTCCCGGCTCATAACAAGATTATGTAAAAAGAATGTTCCATTCGAATGGACAGCAGAATGCGAAAATGCATTCCAATACTTAAAAGACAAGCTCGTTCAACTCAATATATTGCAGTACCCTGATTTTAGCAAAAGAATTTTGCATAATCACCGTGAAAGCAAACAAGCATGTGAAGCAGCTTTAACTCAAAACTATAATGGACTCCAACTCCCAGTTGAATATGCATCAAGAGCATTCACTAAAGGTGAAAGCAACAAGAGTACTTCAGAACAAGAATTAGCAGCAATACATTGGGCAATAATATATTTTCGACCATAAATATATGGCAAACATTTCACAGTACGAACAGACCATAGACCATTAACATATTGATTCTCCATGGTCAACCCAAGTTCAAAATTAACACGCATGCGCGATCGGTTGTAGTTTCCGCACCGTCTGGGCAAACATCCGTTTCCAGGAATATTGCTAATAAAGTAGTTACAAGAGGAGCTAGTAAAGTGCTGGCTGCTTCTGCTGCTGCTGCGTCTGCTGTAGCCGCTACTGCTATGCCTAGTATTCCTAGTTCCCTTGTTGTAGTTCCACACAAAAAGCAAATTTTTATTTCGAGGTCAAGCCAACACTACTTCTGAAGAAGTCATAGCCTACATCCAGGGCAAAGTTCAAGCACCAAACATTACTGTGGAAAAGTTCCGTTTTTCATATACTCGGGACATTTCGTCCTTTAAAATAAGTGTCTCCCCAGATCTTTTTGACCAAATAAGATTTTTGTTTTTTTTACAATAGTAATAGTAATTTTTTAATAGTAAAACAAAACAAAAAAAATCGGCATCTGATTAGCCTGTTATGTGCAAATAACGTTCCTTCTAGCACGTCTGCTCCTGTTGGCTAGTGAAAAACTAACTTCGTCCCTAACTCTGGCATATCAGAAAATACCGGGACTAAAGTCTAAACTCTCTAGACTCTATATAGATAGTTTAGGTGTCATATTATTGCCTTTACTGAAACTTGGCTGAAACCTGATATTGCCGATGCTTCAATTTTTCACTAAAAATATTTAATATATAGACATGATCGGACTACCCGTAATGGTGGTGGTGTTTTGATCGCTGTTGATTCAGTGTTCTCGTCTAAAATTGGTAATTCTTCCAATCAGGAGATTGAATTTGTTTGTGTTAAAATTTCTTTAAATTCTTTTTCTGCCTATTTATGTAACTTGTTCGTATATTCCGCTACAGTCCGACTTGGCAGTTTACATTCACCATTTGGAAGCTATTCAACTTATTTCCTCATATCTCTCTGACAAAGACTTGCTGATTGTTCTGGGAGATTTTAATTTACCTGAGATTGCCTGGACCCTTTCATATGATTCTTTATTACTGTTGCCCTCCTCGTCACACTGTTTCTTAGATGGTCTGCTTGAGTTGTCTCTAACTCAAATAAATCCTGTCCGAAATAGTCGTGACAGATCACTAGATCTGGGATTTGTGTTGGATTCTTCCAACTGCGATGTTTCCAGGACTGATCCCTTAGTAATCCCTCAAGACAACTTTCATCCAGCTCTGGATGAAACCTTTGACCTTCCTTTTGGGGTTATGTCTCGTTATACTAACACGATGCCTCTAACCCGGTGTTTTCGTAAGACAAACTTTACTAAACTTAAAAAACTATTGTTAACTAATGATTGGCCAGATCTATATATTGCATGGATATGCAGTCTGCCATTTCTGTCTTCCATAAAAGTCTTGAGTCCTTCTTCGAGTTCCCCGGTGTGACCCAAGGATGGTCTGAAAGACCTCCTTTTCTTTTCCCTTTATGTAGTTGCTCGATTAAATTTTATGGTGCTGAATTTACAATGCAACAAGAAATATCTTCAGCAATGTAAACTTTTCGCGTTTTTTTTTCAATGTAAAACGTAAGACTTCAGTGCACCCGTCTTACTTGTCTTTCGAAAACAATAAAGCTGATACTGTTCAGGCAATTGCCGATTTGTTTGCTGATTTTTTCAAAACAACTTATTCCTCTTCGATTTATCAAGCAAATCATCCTATTCCTTATCACTTGCAAACGCCTAACTGCATTTTAGACCCTGTGTTTGTTCCGTCAAACCAATATATGCAGCTGGCTTTGACGGAAGTTGAGTTAGAGATAACTGAACCATCTAAGAAACAATGTGACGAGGAGGGCAACAGTAATAAATAATCATATGAAAGGGTCCAGGCAATCTCAGGTAAATTAAAATCAGAACAACCAGAACAATTAGGAGTCTTTGTCAGAGAGATATGAGGAAACAAGTTGAATAGTTTCCAAATGGTGAATATAAACTGCCAAGTCAAAAAGAGTTTAAGGAGATTCAGTAGAAATAATATCTGCTAAGCTCACTTACCAATAAATACAGCACTACGATAGCTGAGAAAGCAATGACACAAAGTTGTTCCATTGATAAGGTAAAACTTATCATGCAAGTAGGCAATTCACAATGGTGTCTTGTCAAAATTCCTAAACAGGTGTACGAAGATTACAGGTCAAAATAAGACATTGTAATAGAAGCCACAATTATAATTATATAAACACCAACAAAGTACGAGCTATTGATAGTAGCTCTGAAAACCAATAGATCCCTTAAGAAATTTTAAATTCGCGACAGTATACAACAGAAATCTTAGTTCAGGAATATTTGTCAAATTAAAAAATGCATAAACAGTACTATCTGGTAACAAATTTACCATATTAATTGATACTGGTGCAGATATTTCGTTATTAAAAGAAAATGTCGAAATTTTTGACAACGTTAATACCAATTTATCAAAAAAAATATCAGAAATTTTCGAAGGTTTAGTTTTTTCAAAGGTCTTAACATTCGTAGAATTATTTACAGGGAAGTATATAATCCCACATAATTATCATTTTGTTGAACCCTAGTGATGGCATGATAGGTTTAGAGTTCACTAAAAAATTCAATTGCCTATTAGATTGTACACATACCAGTGACACTCTAATACTTAGGCCTGACAATCTTAACTTCCCAATAAATATACCTGTTACACATAAAGATATCATGAAAAGATTAACAAAAAATTTTGCGCCACTATTCAAAAAAAAAATTAACAGATTAGTGCATACAGTATACAGACAAATTCGGACTCGAAAACGAATCAATCACAACAAAAAATTTCCACAAGCAAGATATAAACAAATATTTTGTAGCCATTCCACCACCCACCAAAAGCGCGAACAATGTCGCAAAAGCAGTTTTTGAAAACTTCATACTCAAGTACGATCCAATGAAGACGTTCATTTCGGACATGGGAACAGAGTATAAAAACCAGAAAAGAACAGATTTAAGTCAATAATTGAAGGTCAAGAATCAAGAACCATCAAACACTAGGGACAACAGAACGAACTCATCGAACATTTAACGAATACATTCGTTCTTATATATCTGCAGACAAAACTGATTGTGCCGTTTGGATTCAATATTTCACTTATTGTTTCAACACGACACCATCAGCAACGCAGGAGTATTACACATACGAAGTCGTGATTGGCAGATTACCAAAGCAATCCATAGATTTTAATAAAATAGATCAAGTAAATCCTATTTACAATTTAGATGCCAATTCTAAGGAAATAGTGTTTAGATTAGAAATAGCATAGAAAAGAGCTAGAGTTATGCGAGACAAAACCAAGGCTTCAAGGAAATTATTATATAACCGAAAAACTAAGGATTTTAATCAAGGAGACAAAGTCACCCAGTTTATACTTTTGAATCTGCGTAATGATATACATATATCATGATGGCATGATCAAAAGTTAAATATTACTTAATAAATAATCTTTAAGCAAGGAATGGGAAGAAATTTTTTCTCCATATCCAAACCGTAAAGAAAAGATATATAGGTCGAGCCAATGACCTTGACAAAGTAGATATTTTCCCATTATGACGGAGTGGGAACATATTCTAAATGAAGCTCGTGAAATTAAACAAGAAATCGACAAATCAATAAAGTGCCTCTCCCAGGATAGAAATACATCAGAGGGCACCATAGAAAAGCATACAAAAATCATAAAAACCGATTTAGAAAAAAAGGCTTCTTTTAAAGACCCATTAAAACAGCCTTTCCAAAAACCATCAAACAGCAGCTCTAGCCTTCTACAATGATAAGTATAAGTATACTAAGTACAGAAGGTAAAATGACGCAAACAGTGGTAGAATTCATAAACACAGCCACCAGGCTTCTACCATACTTTGATGGTGACATCAAAAATCTACCGGGTTTCCTTGGAGCGCTTCGCGTACTTAACATCATAAAAGAAACGCACGAAGCAATAGCAATCGAAATTATAAAATCCAAATTAAAAGGTCAAACAGTTAATACCCTAAACTCTGAAACAACGATTGATGAAGTAATACAAAAACTGACTACAATCTTCAAGGGTGAATCAGTAGATCTTTTAACAGCAAAAATTAAAAATCTGCAGAGAAACCCCAATAACTGTGTTTCATACACAAAAGAGATTACTGAATTGACCGACGCTCTTAAGGCGCATATATTTCGGATGGTCTTCCAAATGAACAAGCCATAAAATACACCACCAAAGTGGCAGGAAATGCTATGGTAAGCCATACCAAAAGTCAAAGAGTCCAGATATTAATGGAATCAGGAAACTTTGATTCAGCTAAAGAAGCCATCGCTAGATTTATCACTCTTTCAGTAGAGTCGAGCTCCACAGAAAAAATTTCCAAAAAAAATACCATTTTTTATGCCCAGCATAATGACCGCGGTAGACGCCGCTATAACAGCAATGGTAACTGGAGAAACAACTCGAATTTGAACAATAACACTACCCACAGAGCCCATCGAGGCAGAAATTATTCACGCCACCTAAGAGGCGGCCATGGAAGTGGATATAACAATAACAGACAGTACTCAAATAACCAACAGAATGGTTATAACAACACCAATGTCCGAGTAGCACAAGACACTACTTCGGGAAACTCCCAGACACCTCCAGATACTCAGCGTTAAATAACAAAATATATACGGTTAATTTGAGTCTTAATAACTTTGTATTATACAAATATATTATACCAAATAAAAATTTAACATATCTGATTGATACAGGTGCAGATATTTCAATTATAAAAGAAAATTCTGATGTCTTTCATGACATCCATACTAATAAAATTATAGATATTCGAGGCATTGGAGAAGGGATAATAAAATCCAAAGGATTAGCCTCAATTGAACTACAAACAGACAAATACATTATTCCATATAAATTTCATATACTTCATGAAGATTTCGCAATCCCCTGCGATGGAATAATAGGACTAGATTTCATGAAAAGATTTAATTGCCAATTAGATTACAATAGTTCCGAGGATTGGTTAATAATTAGACCACCAAATCTAACGTATCCTATCTATGTTCCAATAACATTTAGTTCTAGTACTAACTCAACACTTCTACCAGCAAGATCTCAAGTGATACGTAAAATTGAGTTGTCTTCACCAGAAGAAAACATTTTAATTCCCAATCAGGAAATTAAACCGGGTGTTTATGTCGCAAACACGATTGCAACAGCCCAAAATGCTTTTGTCCGATTCTTAAATACCACAGATACATGCCAAATAGTAGGCATAAATAACATAAAATGTGAATCACTTTCGAACTACGATGTAGTCCAAAACCTAAAAGACAGTAGAAAAGAGTCTGTAATTAGTATATTAAAGAAAAATTTTCCAATTCTGTTTAAAAAGCAACTTGAAGAAATATGCACCGAGTATAGTGATGTGTTCGGACTGGAAACCGAACCAATCACAACAAATAATTTTTATAAGCAAAAATTGAGACTTAATGATGATGAGCCAGTATATGTAAAAAATTATCGATGTCCGCGAAGAAATCCAACGTCAAGTTGGAAAGTTAATGAAACAAAATATTGTTGAACCGTCTGTATCACCATATAATAGCCCAATAATGTCAGGTTTCCACCAAATTAAACTTAAGGAAAACTCAAGAAATATTACGTCGTTTTCAACAAGCAATGGTTTATATCGCTTCACGCGATTACCATTTGGTTTAAAAATAGCGCCTAATTAATTTCAGAGAATGATGACAATAGCATTCTCAGGCCTTGAGCAGGGGCGTAGCGTGGTTGTCGATAATGGGGGGGTGATTCTCATTGAATTGCCGACTTACCTCGTGTATTTCCCAACAGCATGTAGATTTGCGGTAGAAATAAATTTACTTCGATAAAATAAGGTCAGTATATAAGGAATTTATTCTTTGAAGATAATTTGGCAAAAATTATAATAACAGCATTTGGTACGTACATGAATGTGTAACTAAAACTAACATTGCGCAGAAATGGACGACAAATATTTCTAAGTTCCTTTTATTCGTTGATCAATTCTATTTAAATTTTCACTCTGCGGTGTTTAAATAACGACCATTTTTCTACGAGTTCGTGAATGTTTATGTCGTCTACCTTATCGCTTGAAGAATAAAGTAGCATCAATGCATTCAACCGATCATCTCCCATCAAATGATTGAAAACCAATTTCAATTTACTAAATGATCGTTCACAAGAAGCTGATGTTACAGGAGCAGTCAAAATAAAACAAACGAGTTTGTAGGCTAAGGGAATCACATGTTTCAAGTTAAACACAACTTCCGAAATATCTTTGAAATTCGTACACTCTTTACATGAATCGAAAAGAATTTGCAACTCAGCAAGCAAACATTCTGGTTCCTCGATAAAATAAAAGGGTTCTAATTGCACAATGGATTCGATTGAATTCATTGTGACATTTTTTCTGTCAATTGGAATTTGGAAAACTTTCTGGACACACGCAAATGTTGAAAAAGTGTCTTTCAAGTTTTCTTGAATGCAATTGTTGAAAACTTGAAGCACAGTCCTGAATTCTTTTCGATAAAATGTCAAGAAATCAAAATTGTGAGCTGTTTCTGGATTTGCATCATACTTTTTGGTACACGACGCGTTCTGTGACGTTTCGAAAAATCGTCTCGAGGATTAATCTTCAATTTTTCAGCAAATACAGCCGAGCTATTTATCAATGCATTGATCTGGTCGTCATCGTCCATTTGTTCAAATGATGCGCTTGTACTTTGAATCAATAAAGAAGCATCAATGACGTTCAATTCTACTGCCTCCAAATTTTCCGTCAAATGTTTGACTTTGAACATGACATTTTTGCAAAAAAATAACGAGCTGATAAAATCAAAATCCAGAATTTTTTTTTGCAAACCAGAAGCGGACGTACGTGTACGAGAATCGAAAAATTCTGGATCGTTTATCATATTTTTCAAAACGTCCACAATTCCTTCAAAAGAAATCCACATGGCTTTGACTGACTCAGCTCTAGCAGTCCATCGAGTTTTCGACAAATTTTTCAATTGCAATGAATTTTCAATACTTTTCAATTCTTCACGTAAACTTTGGAAACGTTTTGTGCTACCATAGAAAAATACATACAAAGCTTCTAAAACATTGAAAAACTCTGAAATCAGAACACTTGCATTGCATGCTGTTTCAACAAATGTGTTGGTCCGATGATCTTGGCATGGAATGTAAGGGATTTCTTTTTCACATTTTTCGGACAGTTTTTTTTGTGTGCCAATATATTTACCGGACATGTTATTAGCAAAGTCGTATGATTGAAAAACAATGTTTTTGGTCGAGATATTGAGTGACTGAAGTGCAACTACAATTTTATTGTACATTTTTTTTTCGTTAAGACAACATCCATTTTCAGAAGCCCTTCAACGGGAACTAATCTATCATTTGTTTGACGCACGTACCGAATGTTGATGGCGAGTCGATCTTGATGTGATAGGTCTGGAGTTGTGTCAGCCATGATAGAAAAAATACATGCTTTGTTCACTTCATTTACAATGGCTTCTTTTGTTTTGGACCCTAAAAGGTCGAGGAATTCATTTTGAGTGACCGGACTGAGGTACGTAACGTGACGCGGTCTTTTCGAAGTTTCATCTAACCACTTTTGCAATAAAGGACAATGACGTGCAATCAAATACACAATCTGTTTGAAATTTCCACCACTGGTTTCTTCTGATTCTTCGTGACCACGAAAAGCCAATCCTTGCCTTCCCAAAGTTCTAGCAACATCGATCAAGACAAGCAAAACTTTTTTATGATACTCTTTTTCTTGCACTTCTCTAATGTTCTGCTCTCTGGTAGATTTTTCCAGTAAAATGTCTATGTGAGCTCCTTGAATGACAAAATTACAGTAATCACGTAAAGCTGCTTTATGAGATTCAGAAGTAAAATGTTGAACCATTTTTCCTTTTTTATTTTGACCTCGGCTCTTCATTTTATGCCACTGCCGGACACCTTCAGACACCCATTCTATGCTGGCCTGAGATCTTCCGATTCCTTCTGGGAATAAAGCGCAAAAGAAGCAAAATGCGGCATCTTTATGAGGACTGTATTCCAAACAGGAAAATTCAGAGTACCATGCTGAGTTGAATCGACGCTGCTTGTTCGAGGGTATATCTGGATTGATCGGATAAATGTGAAGTTTAGGTTGGTACGGGCCAAGAGCACTCAAATATCTCCGTTCATTTGCAGTTGAAATTTTCCGTCTTTTCCCAGGATCATGGTCCAACAGCACTTCATTACCAACGTGTACTTCGTGAGTTTTATCAATAGTAAATTTATTCTCTTCTTCTTTTGCTATTTTCAATAAATTTTCACTTTCTTCGTGAATATTCGTCAAACAGTCAATCACGTCGACGAAAAATACTGTCAAATTTGGTATTGCCTCGTTTTTCATTGTACCTAGAACCTGATTCAGTCGTTCGAAATTCGTCAGAAATTCCGCAACTTTTCCAGAAAAATCTATCCAAGTAAAATTAGCCTTAGCTTCTTTTGTAGGCGATAATAAACCTGCTTCGAGTTGAGGTAGCGCTGGAAATTGTGGTTCCGATGATGGTTCCGATGACTGTAAAGGAGATGGTGCTAGTGATGAGGACGAAGTTGTCTGTGGAAAAGGTTGTTCAATTTCACTCAGTTGTGGAGGAAAAACTGAACTTGAAACAGTTGCTGGGGGTTGGCAGGTTTTGGATAACTCTTGTGTAGGTGACACAGCGACATTTTCTACCGCTGTCGGATGTTTTGACGGAGCAAAATCTGAACTTGGAGTTGCAGACGGCACAAAAGATGAAACTGGAGGTTTCCTTTTTGATGCTTCAAATGGATTCAACGGAGCTCCAACATGTTTGACTTCAACACGCTTACCATGATGTTTTGATGCTTCGTGTCTAGTTTTATAATCATCGTCAAATTGACTCCCACATTCTTCACATTCCAATTTAATTCTTTTTCGTGACGGCTTAGACATTTCCATTGAACCTACAAATAAGCATAACGTTTTGAACAGTCAATTTAAACAATTCTTGGATAATCCAATTGATTAATAAATCTGGAGCAAGTTCCGGAACATTTTGTTTTGATTGTTTACTCGTAAACATTGAGGTTTAGTATTGTATAGTACCAATAGTACTGATCGTAACGATTATTATCGAATGTCGAGAATTCGATATATCACGAATTATCGATATGAACATGCGCAGACACTGTATGCGCCGATTTTTCAAATCAAATTCAAATGTTACAATATTCTGATTACCGAATGCATGTCGACAATTATAAAATAAAAATATATTTTTCGATTTTGAGAATCAAAAGTTGTTGATTAGCCGATTAGTTGGGGTGTCACACCCCACACACACACACACACCCCCCCCCAAGTATTTAGAGTCGGCAATTTGTTTAAAACTAATCGGCTAATCAACAACTTTTGATTCTCAAAATCGCTACGCCCCTGGCCTTGAGCTTTCGCAAGCTTTCCTTTATATGGATGATTTAATCGTTATTGGTTGTTCTGAACAACATATGATTAAAAATTTAACAGATGTTTTTAAACAGATGTTTTTAAATCTCAAATTACATCCAGAAAAATGTTCATTTTTTATGCACGAAGTGACATTTTTAGGTCACAGGTGCACAGATAAAGGAATCTTACCAGATTACAAAAAATTTGACGCCATCAATAATTATCCCGTCCCTACGGAAGCAGACAGCGCTAGAAGATTCCTTGCATTTTGCAATTACTATAGATGTTTTATAAAAAACTTCGCCGAATATTCACGGCACATAACGAGATTATGTAAAGAGAATGTCCCAGTTGAATGGACAACAGAGTGTGAAAAAGCATTCCAATATCTAAAAAAGGAACTTGTTGAACCAAATTTATTACAGTACTCAGATTTTAGCAAAGAATTTTGGATAATCACGGATGCAAGCAAATACGCATGTGGAGCAGTTTTAACTCAAAACTATAATGGACTCCAACTCCCAGTTGCATATGCATCAAGAGAATTCACTAAAGGTGAAAGCAATAAGAGTACTACAGAACAAGAATTAGCAGCAATACACTGGGCAATAACACATTTTCGACCATATATTTATGGCAAACACTTTTCAGTTAAATGTGATCACAGACCTTTAGCATATTTATTTTCTATGGTTAATCCTAGTTCTAAATTAAAATACATGCGACTCGAATTAGAAGAGTATGATTTTACGGTAGAGTATCTGAGAGGTAAAGGTAATTTTGTGGCAGACGCCCTATCAAGGATAACAATATCCGATATAATTGACATGAACAAAAAAGTTCTGAAAGTCTGAAAGAAGACACCAAAGTAGACAAAACAAGTTCTGCGCAGAAAATAAACAAACATGGCAAGAAAGTTATAGCAACAATTGACATTTGCGATATGTATACTAATGGAATTTTCGACTTAGGTTAGTTTTTTCAAAGGCTCGAAAAAGAAGCCGGTATACTTAGTATCAGCCAAGTCAAAGTGGCACCGAGCGAAAAGATCTTTGAGATGTCGGGTTTTGTAGCAAGGTCAATAAGTATTCTTCATTCAATTAACCCTTTTGTATGGTGCCTGACATCGCTCCTGCATACTTTGAGTCCAGCACACCAACTAAGCCGTTAGCAATGCTCCCAATTAATATATATAAATGAACTCATAAATGTAGGGTAGCCCCCTATTGCTCTTAAAAATATATAATATTCTAATGACCCACGTTTTTCGCGGTTTGAAAATTGTTTATATTTTATGTTCAGCGTGGGTTACTTGATAACGCGCCGTTGTTATAATCTTAAGAATGTGTATGCATATTTTGTTTGGTTTTAAGCACACCAAAGGCTTGGCGAAGCCTTTTCAGATGAACACGATGTTTAATCTTGAACATTCTGGACATACATTATGGACGTTTATACTTAGTAAATCAAAATTATCTTTCCTTAACGATTATAACTGACTTCATATTCTTTCTTATTCTGCCATATGGCTTACTAAGTTGGCTTCTACTAGATTCCATTCTACATTTGGTATATTACTAGTATCGCCTTTATGCAACGTTGTATTTGTTATGTACGATTCTAAATGGACGCTATGATGAGCCACTGAAATTTTATCTTCTAACCTAGTTGTGCAGCCTGATCTGAGGCTCATAATTCCTGCTGCTGTTCGTTACCACATTGGACTCTGGCCTTCGTTTTAGGTAGTACCTTGAATATCAAACTACTGCTAATATAAAATTCTAACCAGTAAGCTTTTTGCTCAACAATCGTTGTGTATAAATAGTAAGACTTGTTATTCTGCTTTAAAGGTGTCAGCTCACAGGCATTATCATTGACGTTACTCCATAACCAATTTCCTTCATGTGTTCTCCTATTTGATTGCCAGGTCCAACTTTTCTAAATTGTCAATTCTGACATTAAATGATACGAATCTATTTCAAAATTATACCAATTATTACCAATTGATTACTGACCAATCGAACGGGAACAGGAATAACTACATATGTAGAGGAAGGATGAGTGTCTACCAAAAAGTGATATTTTTATACCATACACCCATAGGGTGAAATGGCATATTAAAGTCACCAAAATATAAGTAACAGGCAGAAGGAAGCTTTACCGACCTCATAAAGTATATTCTTGATCAACAGCCGAGAGGATCTAGCCATGTCAGTCTGTCCGTCCGTACGTCCGCCCGTCTGTATGAACACCTAGATCTCGGAGACTATAAGAGCTAGAGCCACCAAATTTGGTATGTAGACTCCTGTAGTATACAGAGTGATCAAGTATGTTTCAAACTGGCCGGAGTTGTCCGTTGGCTGGTGGGGGCGCTAGGATGCTCGTATGCTTGAGTGAGCGAAATACTAAGATATGCTTGTAAAAAGCATGCATACAGATTTTTTTAAAAATACGAAAATGCATTTGTTATTATAAATTTGAAATATTTGTTTTACTGGTGTATGGTATACCTAAGTCGACTTACTTATGTAGTATATCCTCCATAAATCAATCAATACAAAGAGCTCAACTTGTAACATTTTGTTGCAAGCATAAACAATTAAATATGTACGCAATCAAACATAAGTGTGTATTTGAATATGTATGTGTATACAATAATGTAGGCACATAAATATATTCACATAAATACACAACTAAGTATGTTCATATGTATGTACATTTATATATGCATATATTATACTACTAACCTACTACTAACCAACCGTTGATAGGCTAATACTAAAAACATGCGTAGGCATAGATTTAACTAAAACATTGTTCAAGCTGTAAGCCTACATAAAAATAAAAAGTAACAAATGAATCCATTTTTTCAAACATTTTCTCAATAATCGATGTGTATGCCCAAACGCGCAACACAAGGTGTTTAAGATTAAACATCGTGTTCATCTGAATTGGCTTCATCAAATCAGATTGACCAAAGAAATATACAAAACGAAACAAAAACATAAAAACAAAACTAAGTCATAAAGATTCATATGACAATTATTGCTTAATACCAAACAAAACATGCATCCACACTCTGTGGAAAACACTTAAGATTAAAACAGCGGCGCGGTATCATGTAACCAACGCTGAGCATGAAACATAAATATTAGAATAAGCATTTTTAAGAACAAATGTCGCCTCCTAGAGTTTAAGAAATCATTTATATACACAACACTTTTGTAAATAAAATCAGTTCATATTTTGAATTCAACAAATGAAGATCGGGTTATTCTTTCCTTCGCCCTGGAAGCCCTATTCATTTTGGTCCTTCGAGTAAAAGGAACTCTGTAGTTTTCCCCCACCAGTGGTAAGAGACTCAGAGAATGAATCAGCTCCTTAAAGTCTGGATTCTTATGCAAGTGTAAATGCTAAGATCAGCTAAAGGTAGCAAAATAAAAAACTCTTGTTTTCCCCACCAGTGGTAAGAGACAGAGTATAATATAAAAGCAAAATATTGCTTAATAAATAAAAAGTGCGTGTGACCGAGTATATAAAGGCAGTTTGGCTAGTCGAGCAACTGCAATAATTTCGGCAGCGGTAAAAAATATAAAAATATAAAGTTGGTGCGTGGCGTATTCGAAGCCCTAATATCGAAAGTTAAAAAAAAAATTTCTATTATATATATATATACACATTGAGTTGCAAGTAGGCAACAAAGAAGCAGCAGATAAGCAGCAAGGCAACTACTTAGAGTTGCAGAGACGAGAGAAGGGCGGTGGCAGGCGCCCGCAAGACGTAAGAGAAGTCCTGGCAAGGAGATTGATAGAGCGCCCCAAAGAGTGCCCTGGGTCGCTGGAGAACGTACACTGCCAATACAAGGAAGTCTGGTGCGCTGACCGGCACCGGTACCGCCTGAGCCCATAGGCCCTGGACATCAGCAGCTGACAACGAGCGTGAAAGGCAGGCCGTCTTTTACGCCTTCGAGGGAGCATCAGCTGGCCAAACGGCGACGACCAGCTGAAGCGGGAAAAACAAAAAAAAGCAGTTGCAGTTAAAAAAAAATAATATACATACATCCATATATTGTAAGAAATATTGTGAAATTGTGCGGAACCATATCTGCCCGATAGCAGTATAGCCTGTAAAGCTATGCAAAACATTAGGTAGGAAGATTACTGCGATGATCGAGTAGGGAAGTTAAAAAAATAATACCCAAAATTGGTGATATAAAAAAAAAATATATATACAACAAAAAAGTGAAAATTTTCCATATACTTAAGTAAATACATATTAACAAAAATAAATAAATATATTGTCACATACATATACAGACACCATATAAAATGATCCCCACAAAAACTGAAAAATTATTAGCGAAGCAGCACGAGTTGCATAAAAGGTTAAAGAAGTTAGGAGAGTTAGATTCCCCTAAGTTAACTAGCAAGATTCTTAACGAAGTAAGTGAGATACAGAAGCAATGGATCAGTTACCATAGCCAAATGCTACAGAGTGGAGTAACCGACCACCACTATTTCACAGAGGGAAAATATAAGGAAGGGTAAAATTTAGCAACCAGTTTAATAGCCAAAGGAGAGCCAAGCAATTTGGAAGACATTGAAGCAGATGCAACGATGTTGGAGAGTTTTGAAGATAGCAAAGGAGAGTCACGCCGGGATGCGACCTCCAGTAATGAAAATGCTAAGGTTAACCAGGATATATTTATGGATAGAGTCCGACAGCTCCAGGATTATTTAGATATGGTAACCAAAGATTTACGTACTATAGACAACTCCGCAGGCAATGAGACATGCATAATATATATTAATAAGATTAATTATTTATGGGAGAAAGCACAGGCGTGCCAGGTATTGACAAAAGATGTAAGAGTAAAGTGTGTTATGGATGATTTAGAGTTCGATGTCCAGAATTCATTGTCAGGCTTAGAAATGAAAATGAGCAATAAGGAAGATTGTAAAACTGAGAATGTAACCGTGAGAGACGAACTACCGGTGTTGCCGAAGATTCAGGTACCCACATTTTCTGGAGAGGCTAGAGAATGGGACCTGTTTGTGGAGTTATTTACGGAATTAATTGAAAAAGAGAGGATTTGAGCCCTACTCTTAAGTTTAATTATTTAAAATCCGTGTTAAAGGGCGAAGCGAAGAGCATGGTAGCTCACCTATTGTCAGGTTCAGCTGATAATTATAATGCTGCTTGGGAATTGTTAACCAAGCGGTATGAAAATAATTGGAGGGTATTTTCCGAACAATTAAGTCGGATCGTTGATCTACCGATGATCAACAATGAATCCGCAAAGAGTGTAAAAGGAGTGATTGACATAATTAATGAGTCAATACACTTAACTAAAATAAAAGCAAATTTGTCCGATGAAGTTGACGTAATATTTGCACAACTCATACTTAGGAAATTTGACAGAGAGGCTCTACAATTGTATGAGAGTCAGATTAGAAAAACAAGGCAGATACAAATGCTTTCTGATGTCATGGAATACTTGGAGCAAAGATATTGTTCGCTAAGTGCCATGAGGAAAGAAGAGAAAAACCCGCAAAAAGTGGATTCATATGGGTTTTTTGAAAATAACTGTCCGATTTGCAAAGTTGGCGGGCATAAAGCGTATAAGTGCTATAAATTTAAAGGTTTGACACCTATGGAAAGGTATGAAACGGCCAAAAAAGTACAGCTTTGCACACGATGCTTGAACCATTCAAGCAATAAAGAATGCACTAATGAGATGGTCTGTTCATTGTGCAGTAAAGGACACCATACTCTACTCCATTTTGGAGAAATACAGGAGAGAGTTAATACTTGTATAACGGCTCAACCCACACTGTTGGCCACAGCCCTAATACAAGTAAAAAATGTAAATGGAGGATATAAGACTCTAAGAGCCCTAATTGATAATGGTTCACAGAGCACAATTTTGTCTGAAGAGGCAGCTCAAATATTAAAATTACCTAAAATTAAACAACATACAGAAATAAGTGGCGTGTCCTCAATAAATGCAAAAAAATCAAAATATAAGGTAAAAATAGATGTGAAGACGCGAAATCCTTGGAAAAGTCATCTTAAGGTTGAGGCGATTGTGTTGCCAAAGTTAATGAAAGCTCTTCCATTAAAAACGGTAGACGTGGTTATGTCAAAATGGCAATCCTACGTATTAGCTGATCCTACCTTTAATAAACCTGGTAAGGTTGATATAATAATGGGGGTAAACGTATATACCCAAATTTTAAAAGGGGGAGTTACAAAGATTGATGGCCTACTAGGCCAAAATACTCAATTTGGTTGGATCGTCTCGGGATGCACCAAATCGAAAAGTAATAAATCGGTAGTGGCAACAACAATAGATGTCACAGGTATGCAACAGCGTTGGGAGAAGAACAAAGGTAAACGTGAAAATAAATACAATACAATTCAAAAGAAACTCAGCAACAAAATTCAAGAAATAAGTCAGCATTTGACTCCTCCAGCAGGACCTCACATTGGAGGTAAGATAAAACCTGAGGTAAAAGAAATAATTTGTCAAAGTAATAAAGAAATAAATTTATGCCCCCCGGCAGGACCTCACTTTGGAGGTACAGTGAAAACTGGGGAAGAAAAAGTGGATATCCCAGTACAAAATAAGAATATTCAGGTGGCAATGGTTGAATTAAATAATGATTTTAAAAACAATAATGTCAAAATAGATTCCGGTAATCAATTGTCCGAATCTGCATTACAAAAAGGGCGGACAAGGCAAAATATTTATAAAAGGACAACCTCTAAGAATAAACAGAACAAGAACTCAAATTTTAGCTATCAGCAATATTTAAAAAAAGTGGAGCAACGATCAGATTAAATTTTCCACCATATAAAAAGGCTAGAAGTCAACATAGTAATGCATTTCAGCAGTGGGTAGATATCCCGAAACAAAAATTATTAAGCATTGGGCAATATTAGTAATATGCCAAATATAAAATAATATGAAATCCAGTAGAAGAAGAAGTAAACCATACAGCAGAATTTGTAAGAATAGGAAGTCAGTTACAATCGGTAAAGGAACATCAGATTGACTAGGTTTGAGTGTCCATAATGTAACTTTACATGCATCTTTAACAATAGTTTTCTTACTAATGATAATATTAATAAAAATTTGTATAAGACAATTAACTATAAAAATAAATTCCAAAACGTCGCATTTGGCGGCCCTTGGCAGAATGTTTAAGATTAAACATCGTGTTTATCTGAATTGGCTTCACCAAATCAGATTGACCAAAGAAATATACAAAACGAAACAAAAACATAAAAACAAAACTAAGTCATAAAGATTCATATGACAATTATTGCTTAATACCAAACAAAACATGCATCCACACTCTGTAGAAAACACTTAAGATTATAACAGCGGCGCGGTATCATGTAACCAACGCTGAGCATGAAATATAAACATTAGAATAAGCATTTTTAAGAACAAATGTCGCCTCCTAGAGTTTAAGAAATCATTTATATACACAACACTTTTGTAAATAAAATCAGTTCATATTTTGAATTCAACAAATGAAGATTGGGTTATTCTTTCCTTCGCCCTGGAAGCCCTATTCACAAGGGTTAAGGGAGGCGGGAGCTTTCACCTCGCGCCGCTCTCCCGATGATGCCCATCGCTCTCCCCACAAAAGAACTCCCCACACTTCTCTCCAAGCGGGGCTTGGTGCCCTGCTTTTAATTAAGCTAGGTTTAGTATCAAACTTACAAGTGAATAAAAAAGAACATTAAAAAAGATTGCGGCATTACCGAATTTCTAGAAGGAAGAAATTTTGAGGGAAAAAATTCATTTAGATGGCTTTGAAATTATATGCAATGCATAATAAGATAATTAAGAAAAAATACCAGAGTAGAGCTGATGGCCTAAATAAAGTTTAAAAGTGGGTCGAGTATAACTTAAATATTTAAACAAATACGTACCATTTCTAGACTTCCCCTTTATCAGAGGTGAAACCAATCCAAAATATAAAGAACTCAAATACTGGATTGTACATAATAGAAAATTTAAATAAAGGATAGCCTACTTGACAGAAAGATCCATAATAGAAGCATACAACCGCCTAAAGCGAAAAAACAGAATTTTACCCGCCTGGGTACATAACCTGTTCGACCAACCCATGGAGACAATTGATCTCTCAGGGAATTAAAAAAAAAATATCAAAGAAGCTAACATCGGCTGTGCCGAAGTTTATATACCCTTGCAGTCCATGGCCATAATATTTTTACATGTTCCAAACGCTTTTTCTGTATCTCAATTCATTAATGCACAGAACCTTTCAAATATCATTTCAATTTCTTCTTCTTCTTCCCCATCCCCTTTTACACGCATGCCGCGATTCGCACGCATACACATATAGTTTATGTAGCGTTGCGTCTGTATGTGTGCATGCGTGTGCTCTGTTGATTTGATGATGACGGAGTAGGCAGCATGTTGAACCGATTTATATCGGCTGTAACTTGTGTTCTATTTATCCGATCAGATTCAAATTTTGGAATTTTATATGAAATACTATCATATTGGTAAATTTCATGGCGATACTCCAATTTTTGCAATTTTTACAAAAATGTTTCCTCCAGAGCTATATGATATAGTGGTCCGATTTTCCCAATTTTCATACTTTATTTTTCCCAGGTAATAAAAAGCCCCCAAAAAAAAGTTCATCCCGATAGCTCTTAAGATGGCTGAGTAAAACGCATACGCACAGACGGACGGACAGACGGACAGACGGACATGGCTATATCAACTCAGCTTCTCATGCTGATCAAGAATATATATACTTTATAGGGTCGGAAACGTCTCCTTCTGTGCGTTACAAACATCTGACCAATTTTATAATACCCTCTGCAAGGGTATAAAAAAGAGAGTGTAAATTTATTTCAACAAACTATGATTAATTGGAATGACATAATAACAAAAGCTAGAATATATGAGCAAGAATTAAATGAATCTTGTTAGTGCCTCTCGCAGAATAGAGAAACATCCCAAAATACAGTAGAAAAACACTCAAAAATAATAATAATGAGCCTAGAAAATATCAGAGCAGTATTACCAGAACTCTATAGTAAGCAAACAAAGGGCAAAATCTGTATTAAATATCAAAGAAGCTAACTTCGGCTATGCCGAAGTTTATATACCCTTGCAGTATACTTGGCAATAATATTTTTCCTTTTTGAAATTTCTTTCCCTGCAACTCAATTCATCAATACACAAACAAAATATTATTTCTCTTTTTACCACAAGTTTTTCTTCTTCCATCATTTTCTAAGCAAAGCACGCATACACATACAGTTCATGTAGCGTTGCGTCTGTGTGTGTATGCGTGTGCTCTGTTGATTTGATGATGGCAGTAGTAGGCAGCAAGCAGCGCTGCCGGCAGCGTTTGAACCGATTTATATTGACTGTAACTTGTGTTCTATTTATCCGATCAGATTCAAATTTTGGGATCTGAGATTTTATATCTATTACTATCATATTGGTAAATTTCATGGGGATACTCCAATTTTTGCAAAAATGTTTCTTCTAGAGCTATATGATATAGTGGTCCGATCCCAAAGATTTTCATACTTTATCTCACCCGGGTAAAAAAAAGCTCGCAAAAAAAATTTCATCCCGATAGCTCTTAAGATGGCTGAGTAAAACGCGTACGCACCGACGGACAGACGGACAGACGGACATGGCTATATCGACTTAGCTTCTCATGCTGATCAAGAATATATATACTTTATGGGGTCGGAAACGTCTCCTTCTGTGCGTTACAAACATCTGACCAATTTTATAATACCCTCTGCAAGGGTATAAAAAGACATAAAATTGAATATAAGCAAACTGATTTAGAAATTTCAATATCACTGGAAGACAAAACCCAGTTAACGGCTCAAGAAGTAATATATCAAGAAGAACCATCAGTGAGTTCAGATCAAACAAAAATAACTTTTAATAAACCAGCCACTTCAACAGAAAACACAAAAATAACCCAAAACAGCCACAGATTTTTTGAAGATGGCCTCAAACCTTATTCCAGAGTTTGATGGCAGAACAGAAAATCTTCAGAGGTTCATGGATGCATTGAGTTTGTTAAATACTCTAAAAGGCAACCATTAAGAAACAACAGTGTGCGTAATAAAGACAAAACTTAAAGGCTGCACTAGAAATTTGATAACCTCTGAACAGACAATAGAAGCAATAATTAATCGTATTGCCACTAATGTAAAACAGAATCAGTAGCGTCAATAACAGCAAAACTAAAAAACCTACCTCAGAGAAACAAAACAGCAAGCCAGTACGACCAAGAGGTCGAAAAGCTTACTGAATCTCTGGGTCTACACGATGGTACACCCGTCGAAGTAGCCAAGAAGTATACACTTTCAATCGTTACAGAGGCACTAACAAAGAACTGCATAAACAATCAGCTACGTAACGTACTAAAAGCAGGCATATTCCGAAACATGAGCAAACTAACAACAAAGTTCGTGGACAGTTGCACGGCGGAAACAGGACAGACGAACTCAGGCCTGTATTACCGGCAATACAATAGAAATGGACAAAATAATTACGAGGTAGAGGTAATTACCAAAATAACGGTTACAGGAGTAATAATAATACAGGTGGATATCGTGGTAACTCACGATACAATAACCGAGGAAGAATTAATTACAACCGAAAACACTCTAACCGAGGTAATTCCAACCGAGATAATTCCAATAACGGAAATGGTAGTGTACGAGTTACCCAAAGTAATTAGGAAAACCAATAAATCCCTACAGATATTCAGAAGAAACTGTAAATGTAGTATTTTCATCAAAGTCAAAAATGTACAACACATACACTTTCTTGTTAGATACAGGTACAAACATATCAATAATAAAAGAAATGAAGTAAGTAAGTCGTCTCGCCGACTTGGATATACCATACACCAGTAAAACAAATATTTTAAATTTATAATAACCAATGCATTTTCGTATTTTTAAAAAAATCTGTTTGCATGCTTTTTACAAGCATATCTTAGTATTTCGCTCACTGAAGCATACGAGCACCCTAGCGCCCCCACCAGCCAACGGCCACTTCCGGCCATATGGAAAAACGTTTATATGCATAACTTGACTATTTTTATTCCGATTTTGATCAAATTTGGTATTTTGCTTGATGTTAGTATCAAATTTAAGTGTGCTACATTTGATTGCAAAAGGTAGAAAATTACGGGAGATAATCGAGTTTTTTCAAATTACGGGGGCGGAAAGGGGCGTGGCAAAATCTTTACACATCAAAAATGTGCGCAATTACTAAGCAAATATTTATACCAACTATGGTGTCTCTAGCTAAAATAGTTTTTGAGGAAATCGGTTTTATTTAATTTGCGGGGGCGGTAGGGGGCGTGGCAAAATTTTTACAAAAACAAAATGTGCGCATTTACTAACCAAATATACATACCAAATTTTGTGTCTCTAGTTGCTATAGTGTTTGAGAAAATCGGTTTTATTTAATTTGCGGGGGCGGTAGGGGGCGTGGCAAATTTTTTACAAATACAAAATGTGCGCATTTACTAACCAAATATACATACCAAATTTTGTGTCTCTAGTTGCTATAGTGTTTGAGAAAATCGGTTTTATTTGATTTGCGGGGGCGGTAGGGGGCGTGGCAAAATTTTTATAAATACAAAATGTGCGCGTTTACTAAGCAAATATACATACCAAATTTTGTGTCTCTAGTTGCTATGGTGTTTAAGAAAATCAGTTTTATATCATTTGCGGGGGCGGTAGGGGGCGTGGTAAACATTTGAAACAAACTCGATAAGCGTACATATGACACGAGTCTACATACCAAACTTGGTGGCTCTAGCTCTTATAGTCTCCGAGATCTAGGTGTTCATACAGACGGACAGACGGACGGACGGACAGACGGACATGGCTAGATCGTCTCGGCTGTTGATGCTGATCAAGAATATATATACTTTATGGGGTCGGAAAAGCTTCCTTCTGCCTGTTACATACATTTTAGCGACTTTAATATACCATTTCACCCTATGGGTGTATGGTATAAAAACAGATACGTTTGAACATATTGATACTTCAAACACGATTGAAATATTAGGAATTGGTGAAGGTTCAATTATTTCCAAAGGTCTAACCCTTATAGACAAAATTAATTCATAATTCCACACGAATTCCACATAGTAAATGAAAGTTTCCCGATTCCATTCGATGGAATTTTAGGACTAGATTTCTTCAAAACTTTTAATTGCCAATTAGATTTCAGTGAACCAAACGATTCACTAATATTAAGACCGAATAATTTAAATTTTGCAATAAACATCCCAATATTACACACTTGTGACAGCAATACCACAATTCTCCCAGCAAGATCTGAAGTAGTCCGACAAATAAATATTCCAAATGAAAACTCAAATATCGTCATCTTAAATCAAGAAGTCGAAAAAGGAATATTTATTGGAAATTCGATCTTAAGTCCGAATCAAACATTTGTCCGAATTCTAAACACAACAAAAAGAGTAAAAATGTTTAATTTAAAAAACATAAAATATGAACCATTAAAGAATTATGAAATAGTACAGAAAACTGATGACCAAAGAACTCAATCAGTAATGTAGAAACTGAAGCCAAACTTCCCACCTATGTTCAAAAACGTACTAGAAGAGCTCTGCACCAAGTATACAAATATATATGGTTTAGAAAACGAACCAATTACAACGAATAACTTTTACAAACAAGAACTAAGATTGAATGACAACCAGCCAGTTTACACAAAAAATTACAGAACACCACACACTCATAAAGAAGAAATAACGAGACAAGTCGATAAACTCATTAAAGATAAAAAAGTTGAACCATCAGTGTCCGAGAATAATAGTCCGTTACTACTGGTGCCGAAAAAGGGTTTACCAGGATCAGAAAAGAAACGATGGCGATTGGTAATAGATATAAAATTGTTGTCTGATAAATTCCCATTACCAAGAATAGACGATATTCTTGATCAACTAGGCAGAGCTAAATATTTTTCATGTCTAGATTTAATGTTCGATTTTCACCAAATAGAACTAGAAGACAAATCGCGAAGCATTACGTCATTTTTATACCATACACCCATAGGGTGAAATGGTATATTAAAGTCGCCAAAATGTATGTAACAGGCGGAAGGAAGCTTTTCCGATCCCATAAAGTATATATATTCTTGATCAGCATCAACAGCCGAGACGATCTAGCCATGTCCGTCTGTCCGTCCGTCCGTCCGTCCGTCTGTATGAACACCTAGATCTCGGAGACTATAAGAGCTAGAGCCACCAAATTTGGTATGTAGACTCCTGTAGTATACAGAGTGATCAAGTATGTTTCAAACTGGCCGGAGTTGTCCGTTGGCTGGTGGGGGCGCTAGGATGCTCGTATGCTTGAGTGAGCGAAATACTAAGATATGCTTGTAAAAAGCATGCATACAGATTTTTTTCAAAATACGAAAATGCATTTGTTATTATAACTTTAAAATATTTGTTTTACTGGTGTATGGTATATCCAAGTCGGCGAGACGACTTACTTACTTCATTTTTCACTAGCAATGGATGTTATCAGTTTACTAGACTACCGTATGTTTTGAAAATATCACCAAATTTCTTTAAAAGAATGATGACAATTGCTTTCTCTGGATTAAATCCGTCACAAGCATTCCTTTACATGGATGACTTAGTAGTCATCGGCTGTTCTGAGAAACACATGCTCAAAAACCTAAAGGATAATTTTCACATATGCAGAAAACACAACCTAAAACTGCATCCAGAAAAATGTTCATTCTTCATGCACGAAGTGACATTCTTGGTTCACAAATGTACTGACAAAGGAATATTGCTGATAGTGCTTCAAGATTCGAAGCTTTTTGTAACTACTACAGACGTTTTATTAAACATAAACATGCACGTCCGATAACACAACTTTGTAAGAAAAACATAGATGTTGTTTGGTCTGAAGAATGCCAAAAAGGATTTGAATATCTGAAAAAAGCCTTAAAAGAGCGCACAATGCTGCAGTATCCAGATTATAGCAAATTGTATAATAACAGATGCTAGCAAATATGCATGTCGAGCAGCGTTAACTCAAACTTATGGCGATAAGCAGTTGCCAGTAGCATACGCATCCCGTTCATTCACTAAAGGTGAAAGTAATAAAAGTACTACTGAACACGAACTAGCTGCGATACACTGGGCTATTATACACTTTCGCCCATATATATATGGCAAACACTTTAGAGTCAAAATTAACAAGAATGAGACTTGATCTTGAAGAATATCTGAAGGGAAAAGATAATTATGTTTGCATTATCCCGCATTACGATCCATGACCTGAAGAATTCAAACGCACATGTGCTAAAAATCACTACCAGGCAGCAAAGTAGAAAAAATAATCTCTGGCCAGAGAATAAAAATAAAAATACAATTAGGCACGTACCTAATGATGCTTCTATGCCCAAAATACATGAAGTACTCTGCAATGATGAAGTACGAAAAGTAGTGACCTTGCGCATAACACTTTATTTATGTTTCTTCAAACATGGGAAAAAAGTTATCGCAAGAATTGAGATTGCAGATCTGTACACCAATGGAAATCTCGACTTCGGTCAGTTTTTTCAAAGGCCTAAGAAACATGCCGGTATACTTGATATCAAACAACTCAAATTGGCACCGACTGAAAAGATCTTTGAAACCTTTTTAATAGAATCTTTTAACAAAATGGGCAATAAAATATTGAAAACATTAAGAGTAGCGCTACTCCAACCGGTGACCATTATAGAAAAAGATAAAGATAAAGAAGCAATATTGTCAACATTCCATATAGATCCAATTCAAGGAGGTCATACAGGCATAAATAAAACAATTGCAAAAATAAAGAGACGATATTATTGGAAAAACATGACTAAATATGTAAAAAAGTACATAAAGTACAATAAATGTCCAAAAGGCCTGACGTCAAAAACGACGAAACATTCAAGATCACCTATGATTATAACCGAAACTCTACAATATGCTTTTGACAGAGTGATAGTAGACACAATTGGTCCACTACCACGTTCGGAAAATGGGAATGAATACGCAAACCTGACAATATAATTAGTAGCAATTCCTGTTGCAAACAAAAGTGCAACAACTGTAGCAAAAGCCATATTCGAATCTTTTATTCTGAAGTACGGTCCAATGAAGACGTTCATTACGGACATGGGAACAGAATATAAAAATTCCATTATTACTGACTTGTGCAAATATTTAAAAATAGATAACATAACATCTACAGCACACCATTACCAGACATTAAGTACTGTTGAAAGAAGTCATAGGACCTTCAACGAGTACATTCGTTCATATATTTGAGTAGATAAAACTGATTGGGACATATGGTTACAGTATTTCGTGTATTGCTTTAACACAACACCATCAGTATTATTGTCCATATGAACTAGTATTTGGTAGACAAAGTAACCTACCAATACAACTTAATATCGTTAATACAATAGATCCAATATATAATATAGAAGACTATTCTAAAGAAGTTAAGTTTAGATTAGAATACGCGTATAAGAGAGAATACTTTTACACACCAATAAAATTAAGCAAAAAGAAATAAATGATAAGAAAGTATCAGATTTTAAAATAGAAATAGGAGACAAAGTTTTCTTAAAAAATGAAACTGGTCATAAGCTTGATTCAGTCTATTTAGGACCAGTCGATTTTGTAGAAATAGGTAAAAATAACAATATAAAAATTAGAAACGATAAAAATAAGATTCAAACAGTATATAAAGATAGATTTAAAAAAATATATATAATATCAACAGTTACAACAGTAAAAAAATAATATATAAAAAATTTTATGGATTCATCTATTATTGAAAATAAATTCATACAACTTCGAAAAACAAGAGAAAGAAAATTTGTCTAGCCAGACACAAACTAAAAACAATTTTCCTAGCATACTATCATAATATAATAATAATAGTTTTAATAACTCCATAATATTACGTTATTTTCTTAAAAGGGGAGATGTAGTATATTCATAGAAATAATCATTTAATACAAAGAGCTCAACTTGTAGCACTTTGTTGCAAGTATAAACAATTAAACATATACGCATTAAAATAGAATTATGCACTTGAATATGTTTATCTGTATACATTGATGTATGCACATAAACATATTCACATAAATATACAGCTAAGCATGATCATATATGTATGTACATATATTCACATAAGCAACAATGCACAGGCGTAACATGAGCTAGAGCCAGGAAAGCGTGTGACCGCTGACCAAGCACTTTGATGCAAGCGCTCCAACCATATGTAAGTATGTACCGACACTCTCCCTCTCTTTTGTTGCTGTCGCATAAGTCGCAGCAAAAGAATATATATGTAAACTTAGCCTAAGCAAAAGAATAATTTGGAATAAAGAATCAATTCAGAAAATACAATCGACTGACACTGACGTGTCCACCTTTAATATTTTCTACCTAATGGAACCCGGTCCTTTTGCTTCCTTTCACAGAGTAACGTGCTAATCCTTTAAAAACAAAACTTTTATTATGAAACACCTATATTGCTACATATATATATGAAATATCCCCATACGGCTTGCTCTAACACAGCCGTTTCATTCTTTTCTATTAAAAATATTAGTAATTTAAGTCATTTTTGGATTTGAAAGTAATGAAGTCAAAAATATGAACTTTTGTCAAGTTTGTTAGGAAATAAGTAAAGAAACCCAAAATTATGTTTGAAACAAAAATAATGATTTGAGTCACTCTAATATGGTCTGTCAAGTACCCTTGCTAAACTGTCATAAGATGTCATAAAAGAAATAAAACTACATTTGTTTTGGGACAACCTTGAAAATAGAATAGCTGTCATGGTCGTGTGGGTAAAGAAGAGGGACTGATCACATCTAAGTTCTCTCACATTCTTTATTTAGATTCATGTTTGTCTTCTTTTTTTAGATCACGGTGAATTGGCACCTTAGTAATAGTTATAATAGTAACATCACCTTTAACTTTTGGGTAATTAGTTTAGTTTTCATAACGCGCATTAAATTTATTAATAAGAGTGAGTGTGAAAAGGGGAGAAAGAACGTCAAGCAATCCGACGAGCTAGACCCGACATCAACTAGTTTGAGCGAGAATAATAAACAAAAAGCCCATTCTGGTCACTACATATATTAATAATTGGCGCCCAAACGTGGGACACGACCAACAAATCCATAAAAAAAATCGTTTTTTTTAAACATTTGAGAAAGATTCTCAAATGATGGGTCGTCCCACCAAGCTCGAATAGCCCATCCATATTCACAATTTTTAGGAACAATTAGGGTTCCATTTGGGTTTCAAGTTATCGTACATATTGTAGAAAGTATTTTGGTATCGCGCACGAATACGGTCTTTGGAAATGCGATTGCAATTCAGAATTGAGGATTGGTCGACCAAGTGAGTTTCGTGATAGCCTAGCCTTAGATACATAATTCAGGAAATGCTATGGTAGTATAAATTTGGTTTTGATAGGCATGGAGGATTTATTTTTGAATTACTATGTTCTGGAGAGTTTCGGACATAGTCCAGTCAGTCAAGCTTATCCCCTCTAAAATTAGCAATAGGCATATTAGATACAGTAAGACCAAAGAAGAAAACAAACATTTAGATCCAGATAAAGATTAAACATCTATAAACATGTTGAGCAAGAGGAAAGACAGACTTTAGTCATATTGAAAAAAAAAGAAAAAAAATTTTTTAAAGTTAGTTGAACATACGCATTCAACATGTTTCGCAGTAATGAAAATATAGCCCACCCGGCAATAGAAGATCCATTTTGCGGTATATGTAATGAGGTAATGAACGGATTTGATACCAAACGCTCCATGTAAACCCAGATTTCACAAGAAATGCCTTCTTGAGCATCTTAAGACAACTGCGGCCTGTCCTACATGTGCAACTAGTTGTATTCCCTTACAGCTAACATTTTCCAACAACACTTTAGCAGCGGAATTTCATTCACTAGCGATGGGACCAGCAAGTGTTAATACTTCTAATGAAAATGTCAAAAAATTAGCTACAAAACATTACATAGGCAAAGGCAGAGTTAAACATGGCAGCAAACTCGGAGTTAATACTAGATCACAACAAAAGCAAGTAGAAAGTAGAACTGACTGCCCACATTCACAGAATGCTTTCAATGCAAATTCGCAGGTCGAAATAACGAATTATATCAATTCGGCTTTAGACAGTCATCAAGTAAGAATAGTGCAGGATTTGACCAATATATTAAGTCAGAATATTGAGTTTTCCATACAAAAGCATCTAGCTTCACTTCAACTTAGCCAACAACAAGCAATCAGACAAAGCCCCAATAGAGAATAGAGAATGGAGAAGAACCAGAAACCTTCCAAAGATCAAGAGTAGACCTAGACAATTCAGAAACGAGCAGAGATCAACTTAGATCACTTAGTTGCATTTCCGCTGAAAAAGCGTTTAGCATTATCCAGCCGTGGCGAATTAAGTTCGATGGTACAAAACAGAGTACGACAATGGAAGATTTCATCTTCCGAGTACGATCACTGACACGACAAAATTTAAATAACGACTATCAACTGCTATGTGATCATTTATATTTATTATTTGCGGGTAAAGCCAGCGATTTGTACTGGAAATTTCATAGTAACCATAGCCGCCTTACCTGGGAAATATTTTGTGTCGAATTTCGTAAATGATTTGAAGATGTAGAGACAGACTTAGATATTTGGGAAAAGATTAAAAAACGACGTCAAGGTGAAAACGAAGTTTTTGACGACTACCAGTATGCCATTGAAAACTTAAGCGATAGACTTCAATAAGGGATGTCAGAAGAACAGCTGGTAGCACTTTTGATTAGAAATGCTAAAACCAGTCTTCATCATGAGTTACTCCATCTGAAAATCCCAAACAAATGGCTGCCAAAGAATAAGACAGTAGAGTTATTCATAATTCCCGAGCTTAAACAAGACGTTCACCTCGGAATTGATATCATTAGAAGTTACAGAATTGGATGTAGGATCAGATTACTCAGATTATCACCAACAGAAACGACTGAATGTAATAACTGGAAACTTTTCATCATTTGAATTAAAAGGACTTGGCCGTACTAAACTAATAGAGCATACGATCGATGTCGGTTCAGCAGTCCCCATAAAACAACGAACTTGGCGTATCACCCGCTGGAGCAGCAGATGCGTCCTGGTTCAGAAAGGAAGTAAGAATAGACTGTGTTTGGAATTACGTGAGGTTAATAGAGTGACAAGGAAATACGCTTATCCGTTACCGCACATCGACGGTATTTTAAGTCGTCTTCCCGCAGCACAATACATCACTGGTTTAGATATGAAACATGCATAATGGCAAATTCCTCTTGATGAGAAATCGCGTCAATATACTGCATTTTCTATTCCAAATCGACCGTTGTACCAATATAAAATGATGCCTTTTGGTCTTTGTAGCGCAGCTCAAACCCTTTCTAGGTTAATAGACAAATTGATACCACCTCAGTAACGTAGCCAAGTTTTTGTATACCTTGACGATCTCTTAATCATATCTGATACTTTTGATTCTCACTTACTTTTACTTTAAGAAATAGCATTATGTTTACGAAAAGCTAATCTTACCATCAACATAAGGAAATCTAAATTTTGTATGCGCGAGATAAAATATCTTGGTTTTATCATTCGTGAAGGACAATTAATGACCGACCCAGACAAGATAAAAGCCATTAAAAAATTTCCAACTCCGACAACCGTAAGACAGTTAAGACGATTTTTAGGATTGTCCGGCTGGTATCGTCGATTCGTCGAAAATTAAGGTAGAACAGTTCTGCTTCTTTAACTTTCGAAGACTTGAAAATGCGTTTAACCACCGCACCAATACTGATCACCACAGACTTTTCAAAACAATTTATTCTATGTGATGCAAGCAATGTTGGCAAGCATTGTCGTTCAACAAAGAGTCCAAATATTGTGTTAAAACCCCCTAGTGGAAAGTCTTTAGTTTTTGAAGCGCAAATAAGAGAACGGTCACACTGATAAATAAACACATCGCCCAATGACGCCACGTCGCAACATTTGGAAAAAGACCCGTTAGAAAGCTCTGTTCCCAAATTCTTTTTCCTAAGATGCTTGCGTGTTTAATCTTAAATTTTATTCTATTATGGTCTGTCGAAGCGATAAGTCATATAATATATAGTGATTTTTATTAAGAAATTAAGAAGAAAAAAAAAAAACGTAATACCACGTGGTGGTGAAAAAAAAAAACTAGTTACCGGGCTATCTAGCCAATATTGTTGGCAATTCTGGGGATAGTGGTACAGTGCCTGCCCTAAGCCTTCGGTTAGTTCATTTAAAGTGAAAGAGTTAAAGGTGATATTTTTCATATTTGAGAGTGGTTATGATATCCTGACCCGGTAAGCTAAATTCCTGTTTTTATAACCCAGCCGTAACGAGAAACCGAATATCCGTGCTAGAGCTGAAAAAGCCTAGGCCTCGGGCCTCGGGCCGCCACATGTTTCACATACAGTGACATAAGGAGCTGAAGGAAGGCATTTAGTCGTTGGTTGTATGGTTACGTAAATACGCTACCTCGCACATGTCGCTCATAGGCCAAACATGAATAAAAAAAAAAAAAAACAAACAAACAAAACTGTCTGAATTGTACCACAAGTCGTTTAAAGAGATTTTTAAATTGAGTCAGCCTTTCTTACAATCTATAAAATTTTTAAATTTGTCATTATGAGCCATTAAGCCTTTGTTTTGTATTTAAGTAATCTCTAGTTAAGAATCCTACTTTAAATGTTTGATCTAATAAAGCGATATGCGAAAGGTAACCTATGGCGTGTATTTCATAGTCATTTATATAATTAATCTAAAACTTTTTTAAAAACCACACCACAAATTCAACGTCATCTTGGGCTCAACGATTACGACGAAAAAACTGTGAAATACACCAAAGTCGTGAATTGTAGTATATTCATACAAATAATCATTTAATACAAGGAGCTCAACTTGTAACACTTTGATGCAAGAATAAACAATTAAACATATACGCATTAAAAGAGAATTGTGCACTTGTGCATATGTATACATTGATCTATGCACATAAACATATTCACATAAATATACAGCTAAGCATGATCATATATGTATGTACATATATTCACATAAGCAACAATGCACAGGCGTAACATGAGCCACACTCTCCCTCTCTTTTGTAGCTGTCGCATAAGTCGCAGCATAAGAATATATATGTAAACTTAGCCTAAGCAAAAGAATAATTTGGAATAAAGAATCAATTCAGAAAATACAATCGACTGACACTGACGTGTCCACCTTTAATATTTTCTACCTAAACCCGGTCCTTTTGCTTCCTTTCACAGAGTAACGTGCTAATCCTTTAAAAACAAAACTTTTATTATGAAACACCTATATTGCTACATATATATATGAAATATCCCCATACGGCTTGCTCTAACACAGCCGTTTTTTTTTTTCTATTAAAAATATTAGTAATTTAAGTCATTTTTGGATTTGAAAGTAATGAAGTCAAAAATATGAACTTTTGTCAAGTTTGTTAGGAAATAAGTAAAGAAACCCAAAATTATGTTTGAAACAAAAAAAAAGATTTGAGTCACTCTAATATGGTCTGTCAAGTACCCTTGCTAAACTGTCATAAGATGTCATAAAACTAATAAAACTACATTTGTTTTGGGACAACCTTGAAAATAGAATAGCTGTCATGGTCGTGTGGGTAAAGAAGAGGGACTGATCACATCTAAGTTCTCTCACATTCTTTATTTAGATTCATGTTTGTCTTTTTTTTTTTAGATCAGGGTGAATTGGCACCTTAGTAATAGTTATTAAATTTATTAATGATAGTGAGTGTGAAAAGGGGAGAAAGAACCTCGACCAATCCACGAGCTAGACCCTAGCATAGCAAGAATGCACACCCTCAATCCTCATCACGCTGTTGGTTTTACCACTTTGTCGACTCAACAACTAATGAGTATATCGTATAACGTTTTCGGAGGATACCACTATGATTGGTATGTTAAAGACTTATCCTCAACCTTAGTGTCTTTACTTCTGAACGGAAGCATTTTAGTCATTAACTAGGTTGAGCGAGAATTATAAACAAAAACCCATTCTGGTCACTACAGCGACTCCCACGTTTTTCGCTTAATATTAAACATTAAAGGGACAAGACACACAGCGCTCTTTCTTTGCTATGTCAATTGTAGCATTTAATAAGCCTCTGTTTCGGGATAATTTTATTGTTAGATTTATTTCGTCTCTGCTTAGTTTCTAATGTGCCATCATTAAACACTCCCAACAGTTCAACCGAGGGGCTGAAGTTTCCCTGGGCTCCTCAATTGAATATTCGGAATTCCATCATTTAAGTACTGGACCAAACACATCCAAAACAAATTTAATCGACATACAAGGCTGACGAGGGCTCATCTGGACCGCCTCGACAGGCACTTAAACCCTCTGGCCATAAACCTGCTAGATAACAGCTTAACGACCAGACGCCTAAAAAGAATCCATGTTCTCGATCTGCCGCACGGAGTGGAGTAAACGTATAACCTTCTAAATGTCCCGTTTAGCATTAACTTCTGCTGATTATCCATTTCGGATAGATTGCAGAAAGAGGGCTCTCCCCGCAAAAATAAAAAATACATTTGGTCTTGGAAGTTTAAAACATATTTTTACCTGGTTCATGTAACACCGAAGTCAGCGAGACGACTTACTTCCCATATAATTTTTATACCATACACCCATAGGGTGAAATGGTATATTAAAGTCGCCAAAATGTATGTAACAGGCAGAAGGAAGCTTTTCCGACCCCATAAAGTATATATATTCTTGATCAGCATCAACAGCCGAGACGATCTAGCCATGTTCGTCTGTCTGTACGTCCGTGCGTCCGTCTGTATGAACACCTAGATCTCGGAGACTATAAGAGATAGAGCCACCAAATTTGGTATGTAGAGTCGTGTAGTATGTAGAGTGAACAAGTTTATTTCAAATTTCTGCCACGCCCCCTACCGCCCCCGCAAATTAAATAAAACCGATTTTCTCAAACACTTTAGCAACTAGAGACACAAAATTTGGTATGTATATTTGCTTAGTAAATGCGCACATTTAGTATTTGTAAAAATTTTGCCACGCCAACTACCGCCCCCGCAAATTAAATAAAACCGATTTTCTCAAAAACTATTCTAGCTAGAGACACCATAGTTGGTAAGTATATTTGGTTAGTAAATGCGCGCTTTTTTGATGTGTACAGAATAGCGGTAGCTAGCACACCTAAATTTGATACTAATATCCAGCAAAACACCAAATATGATCAAAATCGGTCTAAAAATAGCCAAGTTATGCATATAAACGTTTTTCCATATGGCCGGAGTTGGCCGTTGGCTGGTGGGGGCGCTAGGGTGCTCGTATGCTTGAGTGAGCGGAATACTAAGATATGCTTGTAAAGCATGTGAACAGTTTGTTTTTAAATACGAAAATGCATTGGTTATTATAAATTTAAAATATTTGTTTTACTGGTGTATGGTATACCCAAGTCGGCGAGACGACTTACTTACTTCATTTTTTTTGAGCTCATTAAAATTAATTTTTTTTGTGATTATAAACTTTTTAATCTTTTCAAAAATCATTTTTATTTTTTTTTAAATTTTTTTTAAAATATTTTTTTTCCGAATTTAAATTTAATTTTACGTTTGGATGCACTTGTTTTTGTGCATACGCAAAATAAAGTTTTAACATAAATTAAACTTACAACAACTGTTGACTCGACCCACGCGCCGTGGACCCCTTGGCTTATAATAACTCCTGACCCTCTCCAAACGCCCCTGGTGCCAATTTCATCCAAATTGTTGGGGAGTTGATGGATAGAAAGGTTTTATTTCCTAAGAAATATTACATATTAAATCAACTTAAAACTAATAGCGAATTTACTCACGCTTTTCTCTCCACGGCTCGATATCAAGTGACCGTTTTTCTACACTAGCCCTTCTAGTGTCTTCCAACACTGTGTCTTACAATACTAACAATCATATGTTCTTATAGCTAATTTATGTGTAGTCTAACACTATCAAATTACATTTTAATTTGAATTTAAATTCTAACCGCTATTGGCATTTCTTTACAACATCCCCGCCACCGTGAATCTAGTCCATCTTAGATTCACCAAAATCCAGTTTGGCTAACATGCATGCCGGTCGACGAAACTCTCCAGTGCTGGTCTTCACTTTCGCAGATCGTACTTGGCCATCTCGTCCGGTGGTCACCTCTATGATTCTGCCCTTCTGCCAGTGAACTCGATGCTGTGTGCTGTCGCAAATAAGGACGATATCTCCCAGAGCTAGCGGCTGTACCGAATGATACCACTTGGTGCGGCGACACAAATCAGGCAGGTATTCGTTTACCCACTTGCGCCAAAACGAATGAGTCATCTGCTGCTTAATCCGCAAATCCTTCATGGTAGGGTGATAATCCTCTTCTTGCGGATGCGGAGTCTGAGTGGAGTTGGCTGTACCTAAAAGAAAGTGATTCGGAGTTATAGGATCCCCTGTCGGACTATCTATGGCAATGTGCGTCAAAGGCCGTGAATTTACGATATTTTCAGCTTCGCACATCAAGCTGTAGAGGGTATCCTCCTTTAAATTTCCTTGTAGTAGCGCATGTCCCATGGCTCGTTTTACACTTCGAACTAAACGTTCCCAACATCCGCCAGCATGTGGATTCAATGGGCAGTTAAAAAACCACTCGATTTTTTCGATTGCGAGCCCGGCAGCTACTTTCTTATACAATTCTTGTCTTAATATTCGCTCAGCTCCCACTAGGTTTGTCCCGTTATCAGACCTGATTCTTATTGGCACTCCACGTCGCCTCATGAAGTTGTGAATGACTTTAAGGCAAGTGTCGGCCGTCAAGTCCCTAGCCAATTCCAAATGTATGGCGCGTACAGTCAAACAAGTAAAAATGCATATCCATCGCTTCTCTGTTCCTCTTCCCCTAACCACTGCAAACGGCCCCATGTAGTCAATTCCAGTGTAAGAAAATGGACGAACAAAGGGAGTCACTCTGTCCGTGGGCAGTTGTCCCATCAAGGGTGGTGCTGGGCGAGCTCTCTCCATTCGGCATACGAAGCATGTTCGTGACGTACGGCGTACCTCTTGGCGTAGGTGAGGAATCCAAAACTTCCGACGTATTTCAGCTATGATCGTATTTTCATTTTGATGCTTCCATTTGTTGTGATAATGTGTGATTAGCAGTTTCGTCACGTGGCTCCCCTGTGGCAGAATTATTGGGCGTCTAGTGTCCATGTCAACGGCACAAGCGTTATCTAAGCGTCCGCCTACACGTAACAAACCATCATTATCTATCTCCGGTGTTAGTTTCAGAAGACTACTTCCCTTATCAATGAGTTTACCCCTGGCGAGCTCACTATACTCATCTGGATAAGAACTCTTTTGTACACTTCTGAACAGAACTACTTCAGCATAATCTATCTCTGAGCACATCAGGTAATTTTCACGAACTTCTTTTCTTTTAAATCGTAGCACCCAAGCCAGAATCCGTACGAGTCTCGTGTACGATGAGAATCTTCCAAAGAGTTCATCCGCCTGCTTCGTGATGACCATACAGAATTTTGGGCGCAGCTCCATGTCAGTACTAAAATTACCTTTGCTCTGCTGTGGTGATTCCTCAAGATCATCCAATAAAAAATCTGGCCCGGTTAACCATAGTGACTGTCTGCTGTTTCTCTTAATCTTCGTGCCAAAATCCGCTGGATTTTCCTTGCCGGCAACCCATTTCCATTCTTCGACGCGAGAGCTTTCTAGAATTTCGTTCACTCGATGGGCGACATATGGCTTGTACTTTCTCTGATCCGAACGGATCCATGCTAGAACCGTTGATGAGTCCGACCACATACAAACTCGTTTTGGTTGAATATCATGTCCTTCTAATATCGAGTTTCTGAGCCTAGTCGCTATAACGGCAGCCTGCAACTCCAGTCTTGGCACAGTAGACAGTTTTATAGGTGCGCATTTTGTCTTTCCCATTATAAAAGACACTTTCCATCCTTCAGTATCTTCAACTCGCCAATAGCCCACTGCTGCATACGCCATCTCACTCGCATCTGCAAATATGTGTAACTCTACACACTCATTACTAAAAGATGTGCCATACCATCTTGGAACCCTTATTAAAGCTATTTCATTAACAAAACGAAGCCATCTTTTCCATTCGATGTACTCTTCTTGATGTATGGATTGATCCCATTCTATCTTTTTCCTCCAAATAGACTGAAGGAGGAGTTTTGCCATCAACGAGTACTCGACTAATATTCCGAAGGGATCGAAGATTGACATAACGATCCGTAGTACTTCTCGTTTTGTTGGAATTCTTTCGTCAGAGAACAGAGATTTATCGATTTTATTAAACGAAAGTTTGAACCCAAATTTATCCTCTGCCGTATACCAATGCATACCAAGTACCTTCTGACTATACAATGCCCCATCTTTATCGAGGCTCAGAACATCATCCATGCTACCTTCACCAAACTTATCATTGCAGACTTTAGAGTTAGATACAAATTTCTTCAGCTCAAATCCCCCCTTTCGGTGTATCTGTATCACCTGTTCCGTGACTCTTATTGCTTCTGTTTCGTTGCTATATGAGTGGACGAAATCATCAACATAATGATTCCTCACAATAGCATCAGCCGCCTGTGGAAACAAGTCCTTGTATTCCGATGCATTCTTATTCTTAACGAATTGCGCGGATGCGGGTGAGCATTTCGCTCCAAACGTCATTACCATCATCTCATATGCCTTAAATTCGTCAGTTTCATCTTTTCTCCATAGAATGCGTTGAGCCCATCGGTCTTCTTGGCGTATCAAGACACGATGAAACATTTCTTCTATGTCTGCGCAAATACCTACGGACCTTTGTCTAAATTTCATAAGCACGTAACTTAATGGTTGGCATTGGTCAGGCCCTCTCATCAGCAGTGCATTCAGCGACACGCCGTCGACTTCCGCTGCAGCATCGAATACAATTCTAATTTTCTCGGGTTTATGTGGATTGACGACTCCAAAGTGTGGCAGGTACCATGCCTTATCCAGGCTTATGTTCTGTTCTGACTCCTGAATCAGCCGAATATACCCCTTTTGCTCGTATTCCAACATCAGTTTGCAATATTGCCTCCGGTATTCAGGGTCCCTGTTAAACTTCTTTTCCAAAGATAATTGTCTTTTAATTACCATTTCTTTGCTATCGGGAATGTTGAAATCGTCCGTTTTCCATAACAATCCAGTCTCAAAACGATTGTCCATACGTCTTGTTGTCTTTTCCAGTAGCATATTTGATCTTTCAAGCTCTTGCCCTTGATGCTGATTTTTCACAACTCTTACATCCATTTCAGCATCAGCTATATAATTGCGAACGAGTTCCTCTATGTCAGAGCGATCGTTTATGATGTAAATTCCATTTGGACCAACATTAGGATGGTTATCGATCTTACCATACACCACCCAACCTAGTTTAGTCTTTACCACAGCTGGTCCATTCCAGCCAGACGACTTCACCTTTCTGGGTATGCCTAGGTGCACATTATCAAGACCAATCAACAACTCAGGTTCTACATTGCTATACGACTGCAATGGTATGTTCTCGAGATGTCGATTTTTAAAATACAAGTCCTTTCTATTTATTGTTTGTTTGGGCAACTTTAGGTTTTTGACTGTTCGAACGCCCTTTAGATCATAAATTGTGTAGCCATTTGTTCCCGATATGCCCATATCGAATCGGCTTGTGCTTTCGGTTACCTGCTTATTGCCAAACCATTGTAATGTCAGATTTTCCTTTGGGCCTTTTAAATGGAGCGCAGCAGCCAAGCTCTCATTCATCAGAGAAACAGCAGACCCTTCGTCAAGGAAAGCAAAGCATTCCACTGTGTGACCCTTGGCATGCAGCCGTACCGGTAGTATCTTGAACAGAAGCGTTGAGCCTTTGCTCTCTGTTGCAGTGCCAGAAAACTCTTTGGAACTGCTGGGTTTTACTACGACAATCGGTTCTTTCTCCATATTCAGTAATGTATTGTGGCGTCTGTTGCAGTTTGGTACTTCGCATTTAACTTGAACTTTGCACTTGTCGCTGCGATGGCCTTCACGCAAGCAATTAAAACATAAGCCCTTTTTCCGTACAAACTGCCATTTCTCATCGTGATTCAAGTTTGCGAACCCATTGCACTTCCTCAGCCAGTGACTTCCGTTACACATAATGCATCTTGCTTCCATATAATCGGATGTTTGATGTCTCTGATCTGCATGAAACATTCTTGTTCTTTCCTTCTTTATTTTGGTCGTTGATTCCGAAGTACTAAGACAGGCCCCATATACAACTTTCGCCATTGTCTGTAGCCATTCGCTCAAGTCCTTGATTGTCGCTTCGCGATTTAACGATATAACATAGTTTGACCAGCTGAGCCTTTGCTGCACCGGTAGTTTCCCAATAAGAATGTCCATTAGTGTTGGATTTGACATGTGATGACGTGCATTGGCCGCATCCAAAAAAGCTGCCAAGTTCCTCACCTTTGTAGCAAACTCGACCAAGTTTTCTAGTTTATCTTCTGAAATGTTTGGAAATGATCTCACATTATTAATTTGACTCTTTACCAGTTGTTCAGGTCTTCCGAATCGATCTTTTAAAGTTTCCATCACGTCAGGCACATTCTGACTGTGGATAAGTAGACATTCAACTACTTCCCTAGCCCGGCCTACAATCGCCTTTTGTAGGCGCAATAAATTCTGTCGGTCATTATAACCGTACTCCACTGTTGTCATATCAAATGACTCCTTGAACATTGGCCATGATTCCGGTGTACCATCGAAAGACGGAAGATCATACAACTTTCTAGGCGTTTCTGTTCGTGCCATCAACTCGCTGTCGTTGCTGGCCGCTGTACTGTCTGTCGGCATACAAAAGTTCGCCCGAACTTCCTCCGACTGTACCTCATCCCCACGGGATGCCGCTCTAGCTTGCTGATGTTCGAATGCCCTACCAACCAGTAAGCCCGTTCTCTCGATTCCAGCCTGAATTGTCTGCATTTGTAGTTCATTCATCCTGACCATTTCCGCTTGAAATGCCTGCATTTAACCACGTTTGTACGTGTCGCCTCTAACTGAAATTGTTGCATTTGTTTCATCATGTCTGCCATAGTGCTCAACATTAAAGTCATCTCGTTCGAGCTTTTCAGCGGCGCCTCATTGTCCCTATTACTGCTGCTCGCAGCGCTATCCGCCATAACAGCGCCATTTTGTTCATCAACCATCGGGTCGATTAAACCTGACGCCGTGTTTGCCGCCATTTTTCTAGTTACCACCATCCGACAGAAAATCCCTCCAAATCAACAATCTAATAGGCACTTACCTTGTGCTTCTCATAAACGTTTAATTCATCAATCCAAGCCTCCTCAGAAGCATCCTCTCCTTTGTCCAAAGGTGGATTGGTCCGCGAAACCAACTGGACCGCGAAATAAAAATTGTTGACTCGACCCACGCGCCGTGGACCCCTTGGCTTATAATAACTCCTGACCCTCTCCAAACGCCCCTGGTGCCAATTTCATCCAAATTGTTGGGGAGTTGATGGGTAGAAAGGTTTTATTTCCTAAGAAATATTACATATTAAATCAACTTAAAACTAATAGCGAATTTACTCACGCTTTTCTCTCCACGGCTCGATATCAAGTGACCGTTTTTCTACACTAGCCCTTCTAGTGTCTTCCAACACTGTGTCTTACAATACTAACAATCGTATGTTCTTATAGCTAATTTATGTGTAGTCTAACACTATCAAATTACATTTTAATTTGAATTTAAATTCTAACCGCTATTGGCATTTCTTTACAACAACAACTTATAACTAAAATATTATCAGCAGTCTGGTATGAGAACTCGTAGTATACACACGTATCACGCGTGTCATCTTCGATCTGAGCCCAAACTATACCAACAAACCTTTACCTATTAAACATTTAACGACAAAGTGCAGTCACTGTCATTTCGCGTGTTAAAAGAAAATAACCGAATATCCCCGACTCCGGTCAGCGCTCAAGCGAGCGCCTAAATTATTTCGCTCCACTGCAGACTCTCAACAATGATGACATCGACAACATGGAAAGTGAAACAAAACAAATCATTGAAAAGACACCAGCTAGAGTTCAAATACCTCCAATAACAGTTATTAAGTGTACACTGCAAAATGTACATGATGCGTGCACAAAGCATTTTCAAATGGGTCTGAAATGCATAGACGTCAAGATTGTCGAGCATAATCGACAGAATCATACCACATTTATCCTATGTAGGTATATGTGGTTTACTTTGAAAACAAATCGATCACTCTCAATAGCCTTAAGCTTAATTATTCGGCTATTGATTATGTCAAAGTAAAGTGGGAATCGAACAAAATCACCCAATGCTTCAATTGCCAAATGTTTGGCCATTGCTCTAGTCGATGTGGAGTCAAAACATACTGTGCAAAGTGTGCAGGAACCGATAAATGCACTGACCCCTGTTCAAATGGGCCAACTGCAACGGACCCCACAAGGCGTCGTTTCTGGACTGCCTCAGCCGTCTCAGCTACGCTAAGAGACGTTCCCAGCTAAGCGTTCCCAGCATCAGGGCAGAACGCAACGTACGACTCCACCCCATCTCCATTCGGACGCATTCCCGAGGCTTACTAATAACAGCACTCCGAAACTTCAGAGAGTTTGGGTTACCCCATGCGATGAAACCGGTTTTCTCTTTTCCAATGAGGAAATAAAAACCATAATGTTTGATTTAATTAAGAATCCCAAAAATTGGAAAACCAAAACTGATCAGCTAGAGGTCATTACTTCGCTAGCAATGAAATTTCTTTATTAATGGCTCATTTCATGAAAATAATTACTTGGAATGCCAGAGGCATTCGAAACAAGAAAGAAACCTGGAAAAATAGTTCGTTATCAATAAAACACCTTAATTATATACATATGCTATAGCTGCGACTGCTCAAACGCTACAGGGGGCGGGGTTGCAATTTTTGTTAAGAAATCTATTTGCCACTCATTACTACCTATACCACAAACTAACATGATTGAAGTTATTGGCATTCAAACTATAAGCGATGCTGAATCAATCAAATATTTACTCCTGCTACTTTCCCGGTGGCCTAGCAAACAATATAAAAAACAACAGTTTGCTTACGATATTCGGAAGCTTACAGCTATGGATAGAAACTACATTTTAGGTGGCAACTTCAAGTGCCGACACCGTAATTGGGGGAGCAATGGCGCAAACTTTTGGGGAAACATCTTGCACGAAAAATAGACGTCCCTACATATTAATATGTCATTTCCCGCTAGCCACACTCTAGTTCCTGCTAGCTTTAGGTGCCAAGGTTCGACAATTGAAGTATTTCTTTCTAACTTCAGGCCACAGTACTAAACCAGTTAAGCTCGGACCATCTGCCAGTTAAGATAGATCTGCACAATCAACCGATCTTAGAAGAATCCGTAAGATTTGACTATAAGAGAGCTAATTGGACGCTTTATGCAAGCCATATTAGAGAAAACTTACAATCAGTCCTTGACGAGAACATTACTCAACCAACGCAGATTGATTCCTTAATTGAGAAGTTTACAAAAGTACTTTTATAGTTCCGACTTTCCAAATCTCAATGGTTGCATTGCCTCCATTAATAAAATTAATTCCCTTACCAGGATTTTATATCCCTTTATCAATAGAAAATCTGAACTATCTATTGAAAACAAATTATATTTATTCATGTCGATATTCCAGGCAGTTATGTGTTACGGAGCCCCAATGTGGTCGGATATTGCCAAGTGTCATACTAAAAGATTGAAAATAGCCCAAAACAAGCTATTAAAAATGATATTCAACCTTCCTTGGCACTATCCAACCTCTGACCTTCACCTCAAAGCGCAAGCAGATGGAAATGGACTACTTAGGCTGACAAGTAACTATAATGATAGATGTAGAAACTCAAACTTTTTCCACATATATGAATTAATAATGTAAATATAGATATAAGTTATAAGTAGAAATGTGTTTTATCTTAAGTAGGTCCGGGGTTTTTTTCATTTAAGTTTTCCTAACACTAAAAAATATTAATAATATACCCAACATGTAACATAGCAGAAAAGGTCATTAGCCCTGAACTCTAAAGTAATAATTTTTTAGAAGTATACCACTATTATAACAAACAGATGCAATAAATTGAATTGAAAATATCATCAACTCTTAATTCTTATAAAATGGTTCTGGCTGGGGTACAGTTCTCAGTCCCAGAGTCCCGTCTACAGAACATTTATTTGATCTGGAGACCTTGATGAGTATTAGGATAGGGGACTGAGACCACATAAAGAGGAGGAAAGGAGTAGAAGGAGAGTCCAAGAGGAAATAATGCTGGTGTATTTAATGTTAATGTATATTTTATTGTTAATTAACTGATACTAAACATCTTTAATAAGTTGGGTCCCTACCGCACTCAAGTGAAAATAAAGGGGATCTAGGGACATGAGCTCACCTGCTAACCCTGGATGTTTTCCTTAGGGCACTATGCTTATTATTTTCCGCTGCTATTGTTCACACTTGTCGACCTTTCACTCTCGTGGTTACTGGCGAAGTCCTTTTCTTCTAATTCTAACTCTCTGTTCAAACCCACCCTTGCTCTGCCTACTTATGTCCTAACGGTGCGTCTTGTGCTTTGGCACGCGTCACGATCGCTGTCTCTCTCATTCACTTTCGATTTTCACATGGTTTCTTCAGCGTCGACATGCCACCCGATCTCGGATCTCAGCAGGTATTCGTCTATCCGGGGTGTCGACGATCCATTCTGGTGGTGTGAGGACCCAGTTAGAAGCTGCGGGGGTGACCTCCGACACATAGGTTGCCGTAGATCGGCGAAAAAGGCCTCGAGACTTTAGCCCAAGGCTGGCGTGAGTTTATGTAGCAGCGGTGTCGTTTGCTGGGGCGAGCGCTAGTCGACGGCGATGCCCAGAGAGATCTGGAGGCATCTCCTCGTTGTCAGGTGGACACTCAAACGAACGCCAGTGTTCGCTGGGGGCTTATCGGCTCATACACGGGCCGCGGAGGGGTGTCCGGTACACGGTGAGACGGAGAGTTGGACTTGGATCCCTGGTCATCGGCGGTGGGGACTCTGTAGTCCTCCATCGGGACGGCGAGTACTTCACCGGGGTCCGGCCCTGGGTACGGCCGGACGAACATCTCCTCGCGGAAAACGCGCTCATGTCATGTCTGGTGGGCACACAGGCACTGGAGCTGACCCAAAAAGCGCGGTTGCAGCCGAGACGACTGTCTCTTCTGGGCAGGTTTGCCTCACCGGACCAGTAGATATCATCGGATCCTCCAAACAAACAGGGTCGGCCGACTCCGAGGGTCCGATGTTTTGTGCCGAGGGGGGGAGTTCGACCACCGACAATATCACCACGCGCTCCGGTGGAGTCGAGTCTACAGCTTGTTGAGCCTCGTCGGGTGATTTCTCGTCGCTCGCCTGATCCTTGTTCCCTGACGGTCTCTCGGTCGGGATGTCGGTCGGGGCTAACTCCACGCGGCAGAGCCGGACTGGATCTTCCGGTGGGCTACCGCCTGTGGTGGGGCCGGACGTGACCGGGCCGTGTTCCCTTTCCCACACCGCAATCGTTTCTTCGACGATCCGGGCTATGTCGGCCTCGCGATCGCCGTAGTCTTCTCTTGCTGTGACATACTGCTGTGAAATATAAAGTGTGTTAAAACTACCCTGAACTCTGAATGTACTAACGAGGCCCTATGAGTGCGGCTTACAAAAGTGATATGATTAAAACTAAGATACAATGGTTTTAGATAATTTTTGCCTGGTGGCTCGTTGTCGTCACTATTAAAGGTCTTTAAGTCAGCCAACCGGCGATACGTCGCTCACGCCCCTGGGCTTCTTGTAGTCTAACGACGTTGCTGGAAAGAAACTTGATTATTTTATACGGGCCTTTATACTTAGGCGCCAGTTTGGCATTAAACTTTATCCTTCGTTGGCATTAGACAGCACATGTTGCTTGAGCATGACCTTGCTCCCGATGTTTGGACGCCAGTCGCTGGGTCGCGTTCAGTTGATTCTCATGTACGAGCTTGAAAATATCTTCCATTCGTCGGATGCGGTCGTCAGGGCTAGGAGGTTATCGAAAGGGGGCAACTGTAACAGAAAACCTCCACAACGTATAGAAGTTCCTATGTTCCGAAGGAAATCCACTCCCAGAATAAGAGGATCCATCATCGATGGCATCGCTAACAATGTCATATGTACGGTCTGTGCCCAGAGACAGATGGTCGCCCTAAGAGAACTTTTGATTGCTGCCCGAGTATTATCGGCAAGGTTAATATTAGTATGAATGTCTCGCAGAAGGAACGGAGCGAAGTGCTGAAGAGCCACTTCCTCGTTTATGAAACTCTTGTTCGCTCCTGAATCCAAGGTAGCTACCATTGACAAAGACATGGAGTTGGATGCGGTCTTTCTTTAGGAGGAGGGGGTTACTGGGCTGAGGTCCTGGTCTGGTCCCTCCGTCTTGCCCAGATTGAGACGGAGGTTTGGCCCGTTTCCCGAACGACGGCAACATTCGATGGTACGTACCCCCCTTCGTCCGCATTGCCAACAGAACAACACACGGGGCTTCGTGCATTCTCTTGCGAAGTGACCAGCTCCCGCACATTTGCGGCAAGCTGTACTGGTATCCACGAGTGATTCGCAGAGTTGACATATAGCAGTCCCGTTTAGGCTGGAAGGCATATGATCCAAGGGCTTATTTTGAACGGCGTTCCTCCTTTTCCAAGAGTGCGCTGAGTCCTCGCTGCCTTGCTCCAATCAAATTGTCTCATAATTTACCACCAACTTGGTTAAGCCGGGTAACGTTTGGAAATCATTTCGTCGGGTATACAGCTTGTAGTCTGGTAAAAGATTTTCGTAGATCCTGTCGAGTTCCTATAACGTCGAGTAATGAGCTTTCTTCATCATCAATCAAAGGTCTACTAGATACTCCTTGTATGGTTCCTGATGGCGTTGCTTTCGAGCGCGTAGTTTCTCAAAATAGCGTGGGGGAACTCTAAGAATTCTAAGAACTCTAAGAATTCGGACTTGAAGTCGACCCATGTCATCTCCGGATACCCGCTGGTCTGCCACCAGCTTTCGGCCTGTCCGGTCAATAGGATGGCTATCATCGGAGGCAGTGTCTCCAAGTTCAAACGGTAAGTCGCGGCTCGAGCCTCTATTTGCTCTATGAAATAGATAGGATCGGTGGATCCACTAAAGGCAATTCCCCATTTAGTTATACGTTCCTCGATCGAGGCATAGCTCCCAGTAGTACGGCCTACCATAGATTCATGGACTCGGATCCTCTCACTGGGTTCGATGTTGATCTTTGAGCCAGGCATGCCGAAAGGTGTCGGAGAACCGGAACGAGACCAGAATGCGATTCAGAACGATAGTTAGTGTCTTGTGGCACCGGTAGTTGAGAAACAATTCCTTCAGGAGTAGGCAACGGTGCTCTAGACTGTGGTTTTACATCTAATTTCTTGTCCCCGGCACTGAATTGGGCTTCGATTTCTGCGAGTCGACTCAATACCTCAGGATGATGATCCTCCCTTGAGGCGAACTCACGGAAACGATTTCTTAGGTCTTCCACTATTCCACCGGTGTCTAATCCGAATTCGTCACAAAGGACTTCCAACTCGGCTTTGCGACGATGATTTATCCAATGAACGCCCATTGCTAGTATGTTAGTAAAGACTCGGAGTCGTAGTATAAGCGATAAGCAGCTAAAGGATATCTGAGTTCGCCCAGTAGGCTACGCGATACTGATTAAAGATAGCTACGGTAAACCGATAGGCTATGGTATGGATGTACAATTTGACCAATGCGTATATATATATATTTTATTTAATTTTTAATAAATTCTGCAAGGGAGGGGTCAGAAAATATAAAAATGTATATATGTTTGTTCAAAGAAGAGTAAGTAAAGAGTAATCTTTGCAATGGTTCGAATATATATAAGAAAGATCTTGCCTGTTGGTAGAATTCGATCCAGTTGGTTTATTTGAAATAGGTAAATCCTTGAATGTAGAATATAGTTATTGGAGACGGGGTAGCTCCTCTCTCGATGTTGTCCAAAGAAAATAAACGTTTACTCCGATTACTGTTTAGAATATCCTTGAGAAAATAGTGGTCCTTGCTGTCGAATTTCCTGATGTTCTTTGCATTAATCTCCGTTGTATCCTTGAAGCTTAGTTCACCTTGGCGATGAATGTCCTTGTCCTATGTCCTTGTTGATCCTTCCGTTGTTAATCCTTGTATTGGTGAGTAGTCCTGTTGATGATCCTTGTCCAGTTGTTATCCTTCCGGATTGAAGCAATTTTTTCCCTCAATGTTTTCTTGTTGAGTTCCAGACACTGACTGCCTTTTCCAATGCGTATACTTGGACTTAAATGGCCCCTTGTGCTTTACTCTTCCGTCTCTTTCACTCTGCTGCTACTGCTGCTGCTGCTCCTGGATGAGAGTGGTGGATTTTTAGTTTACCCATGCCCAGGACCCGTTCAACTCGTAATGCGGTAGGTTACAACCTCACTAATGGCTCTCTGAGAGAGGCTCCTAGACTCGTTCTATCTGCTTCTGATAACTTTAGCTCCTTTTTTTTTTCTTGTGAAATTTTATTTTTATAAAACTAATTCCTATATGCGACTCTGTCGATGGCTCCGTTGACGACCCTATTGCTAGCTCTGTCGGTAACTCAGTAGCTGACTACATTAATAATTCTCTCCGAAATATACTGTTGATGAGATTATTAATCCTGTCGGAAACTCTGTTGATGACTCTGCTGATAATTCGGTAGCAACCCTGCCGGAGACTGTGCCGAAATTCTTCCTTAGCATGACCTGGCTTTGCACGTGTTATAAATATATATATATTATTATATATTTTTTTTTTTTAAACTGATTTCCATGTGTGACTCTGTCGATGGCTCTGTTGATGACTCTATCGTTAGCTCTGTCGGTAACTCAGTAGTTGACTTCATTAATAATTCTGTCGAGAACTCCGTTGATGACTCTGCTGCTAAATCTGTCGAAACCCTGCCCGAGACTCTGCCGTTTTTCTCACATAGCGTGGCGTGAATGTGTGCGTGTTATATATAGAGTGAGGGAGAAATGGCGAGAGAATGCTCGTAGCTCACACACACGCCCCGAATCAAACGGTGAATTGTCACTGGCCACTCGCGTGTCCCTGTCTCTTTCTCGCATGCAACTGTTGCTTGCAAAGAAAACTAAAAGCACGTGGCACATTGACAACGTATATGCGACTTTTAAATACCCTAACCACAAATATACATAAATATATATAAAAAAAATAATAATTTCTGCCTCTGTGTTGACTTCGATATATATATATATATATATATATATTAATGAATAGACATACATATAAAATTTTCACCCTTGTGTGGACTCTTATATGTATATATATATATATATATCTATAAATGTGCATACATATATATATATAATTTAACATTTCCCCCATAATACTCATCAACGTTGCTGCTCGGGCGCCATCTGTAAGGAAACTCTGGCTGGGGTACAGTTCTCAGTCCCAGAGTCCCGTCTACAGAACATTTATTTGATCTGGAGACCTTGATGAGTATTAGGATAGGGGACTGAGACCACATAAAGGGGAGGAAAGGAGTAGAAGGAGAGTCCAAGAGGAGTAGCAACGCCTGATCTCGTCTACCAAGCGAAGCCCGCTTGGCCGAGATCCGTTGCCTCTTCACTTTGGGTGACCGAGCCTAGAGACCAGCGACTGACTTCGACTACAGGAGAATAGCTCATCCTGCCGAAGTCCGCTGATCCTTTGGCTCCACTTAAATAGTTAAGTGGGCAAGGAAAAGGGAAGGGAAAGGGTATGCACAATTTGGTCACATATAAAGAAATAATGCTGGTGTATTTAATGTTAATGTATATTTTATTGTTAATTAACTGATACTAAACATCTTTAATAAGTTGGGTCCCTACCGCACTCGGGTGAAAATACAGGAGATCTAAGGACATGAGCTCACCTGCTAATCCTGGATGTTTTCCTTAGGGCACTATGCCTATTATTTGTAATGTACAGGAATTTCAGTTATTTTAAAATTCAACTGATTTCGATTATTTAGTATTTTTGTTGTTGTTATCGATATTCGCTAAAGTGGTGAGAATCGAAATTTAGGTAACCAGCTAGAAAAAGAGTGAACTAAGTGGCAACGCCACACAGCTGATCGGTTTGTTTTGCATTGCTTTACATTATTTTTCTATAAATGGAGTTTGGATAAAACAATAAGAAAATAAGGCAAAAGAGACTTATTGAACAGCGTGGTTTTTGGAAAAGTGTTCTTTCTTTCCTCCACGTGAATTCCAACTGATCGGACGTATTTGTCCAAAGTTTTAAATAACCCAATAGGGGAGTGCATCATAATCCCTACGCGTATGCGACAAACAAATTATATGCGTGTGTATGTGTTCAAGAGATTAATGTAAGTTAATTTCATTGCAATAATTTTCGAATTATTGTACATTTAACTTATGCATTTTCTCTTTAACAGCATAGGAAATAGTTTCCATCAAGTATTGGAAATTTTTCTAAACAATTCGCCTTACTTGACATTTCAATTGAGACACCTGTCTTCGGCAGACTTGCCCCCCCCAGCAGTCTCAAAATTTTTGTGAGTGAACTGTTTGCGTCAGTCAACGGCTTGAACCGACGATCAATTGTGGAAATCCGAGAGTTAAATATATTTAACTTTTGCCTCGGATTGTATTAAGGGTAAATAAAAGATAAATTTCCCAAAATAGTTTTGTGTCTTATACAGTGTTATTATAGATACGGCGTTAGCGAAGCAAAGTGAAAATTTCGAATGTTAAGATAGTTATCATTGTCCACATCGCACTTTCGCTTATCCTGCCTCACACGTAATCCAGACCATACCCGCAGAACACGTGTAGGATTAGAAACCTAGAAGGATGTACGAAACTTAACCTTTTCCCAATTGTAACCTAACCTAAAGCCTGAAGGATGAACAGTAGAAGGAAGTATTCAAATCTAACCTTTCTACGAACCAAACCTAACCTCACTCAACACATCATGTAAATGAGAAGAGCATTTTCGAATTATTTTCAAGTACAACTAGGACATTTAATTTGCCTAAGGAGATTTTTTATTCGTCTTCGGAACGGACGAAATAACCAGGATTAAGTGAAATGAGTCAACATAAGGCTGCACAGTAGTTTAGAATCAATTTTAAGTTAAATTTACATTGAATTTCCTTTTTTTTTGTTTGTTGGCTAAATGGTTCAATTTTAAAGGAAATGGAATTCAATACCAGTGTATATCTTCGTTAGTTAATAATTTTCATTTTTCAGAATTTGAGTATTCATGTAAATTCACAATGTATGATGCTTTAGCTCTATTCGGAATATGAAAACCTTCCTATTTTCAACAGCGACAACAACACAACGAAAGATCTTTCTGCGTGGGAAAAATTAACAAGCTGTAAGTGTATCAAAAACCCAATTTTCCTTATATTTTTATGAATTTATCAGATGAACTGAATTTATTCGGGTGAACATTAGCATTTAATACATTGTCAATGGACGTATATAGAGCAAAATATTTCTAGAGAAAATGAATTTGTGAGGATATTAGCGTAATCACGCCACGTAAATGTATATATTTTTTTTTCTCTATTTTTTTTAAATTTTTTTTCTCTCTTCAACTAATGTGAAAAGTTTAATTATAGTAAAGTTAGGAAATCATGAATATTAAGTAGTAGAGTAATTATTAGTAATAAGAATCAACATGCAACATTTGCAACCTTTATAATCGGATTTGTACCGAGGTTCAGCTATTTAGCTAAACATTGTTTTGAAAATGAAGTATTTTTGTAGATCAAATTGATCGATCCTATAGCACGATGATGCTAATTATTTTGAATTGTTTGAATAAATATTAAGTTTATTATGAATCATTAAGGCAAGGGATTCGGTAAATATGGATAGCCGACATACATAAAATACGCTGTGAAAATACTAGCTATGACGTTCACAAAGAACCCCTCCACAGGCTGTTTTTGCTAGTTGTTAATGAATCCCATTGAGCAGTCATATGCATACTAAACATCTTCCCTAAAGTCTATCACACGCGTTCTCAATAGAATTCAAGTGGTTCGGGTAACTCTAGTTGGAAATCGAGGTATAGTCCTGGTGGACCAGCGGGAGTAGGTTTATTCGTTCTGCCTCCATTTTATTGAGCAAAAGGATCGCAGTGTCACTAACCTTTGTGTTTTGCTGACTTATGTCGACAGTTGCAGGGTGCAAAACAGGAGTGTAGACTGCTACTTTATTTTATTGATATATATGTGTAGTTCTCTTTAGCTAAAACATATATAAGGCGGGATGTCCCAATTTTTTTTTGAGATTTTGTCGTCATGTGTCAGGTTCTATTACATATTTTGGCGCCCAACGTGGGGCCGTAACGAAAGGTCCTAGAATGGTGAGGCTAAAAAATGTGGTCATACTTTTTAGGGCAGGAGTTGGTCCCATGGACGAACTTTTTTTCTTTACACTTTGTGTAATAACATCAGACCATATTGAGCCTTCGTCAGAAAAGACCGAATGTGTCATTGATTTTCTTTAGTTTTTTTCTTTCTTCTTTTTGCTCTCTACTGACTGAGGAAATTATAGCTTGGAATTCGTCTTGTAGCCAGACTACAATAGCGACCACTAAAACACTTCTTAGGACAAATAAACAACCAATCTTTTTTCTTTTTTTTTCTCTCTTTCGAAAGCACCAGGTGCAAATGGAACCTTATAACTTAAATAGTGCAGTCATAAACTATGCTAGGAAATTCAGGCTTTTGGCTAAGCTAAATCCTGACCAGTTAAAAGAGTGATGCATCTAAGATTATTTGCCAGGAGCAACCCAGTGTATTCTTTAATCATTTTCTTTCATTTTCCTAAATTGGTTTTGGGATATATTAGAGTATAGGACTCATTATTAGAAAAATAAGATAGTGACTTCAAATTCACATTAAGGGAACGATATGATTTAAGATAAAATACCAATCAAAATTTAATCATCCTATTGAAAAGTACTTTCTATCTGGCAACTCTTACACCCTATATTTGTACCATATCTAATTACTCATTACTCATTAAATAGTCTTCTATTATCTTGCAAACTGAACACACGTCTTTTAATAGGTTATGGGCCCAGGCCACGCATACAAGAAAAGACAAAAGAGAATGACCAATATATATCCGTGTGAGAAGTTAAGGGGCCGCGAAAACTACGATGTTTGGAAGCGGCAGGCCCAATCTTACCTAGTGATCAAAGGTTGTTGGAGTGTGGTGTGTAATGGACCATCAGAGAAAGAAGCGTCACTAGACGAGATAGCTCTCGCGGAGATTACACTGATGATTGAGTCGACCAACTACGCACACATCGCCAAATCTAAATGAGCGAAAGAGGCTTGGGATGCTTTGACGCAGGCGTTTGAGGACAGCGGACTGACTCGGAAAGTAGAGCTGCTTAAAAAATTGGTACAGTTAAACCTGGAGCAGTTTGATTCGACACAGGAGTATGTCAACGAAATGATTATGACTGCCATTAAGGTAAACAATGCTGGGCTTTGCATAAGTGACGAGGTAACGGCATCACTGATGCTTGCTGGATTACCTAGTGAGTACCAGGCATTGGTCATGGCAGTAGAGAACTCTAAGTCTACATTAACTGTCGACAATGTAAAAGGTATGTTGCTACAAGACGTGAAGTTTGACAACAACGCTGGAATCAATTCAAATGCTATGTACTCAAGAGCATCAAAGCAAGCTAAGAGGGACAAAGCAAAGTTAAATAACCGTTTTGGGAAAACGGTTATTTGCTACGCATGCGGTGGTAAAGGGCATATGCGAAAAGTATGCCCAAGCGTAGTGCAAGAAGAGAGAAGCGATGAAGAGAAAGCAGCTCTTGCATCGAATACTTCGCTCTTAGTAAATGCAAATCCACATGTAGGCAAGAGCGAAACAGTGTGGTACATTGATTCTGGTGCTTCAACTCACATGACAAATGATCGGAGATTGCTAAACAACGAATCTGAGGTTAGCAACAAAAGCGTAATAATAGCGAACAAAGAGAAACTGCATGTAAAAAGCAGAGGCGATGTAGGAATTTTGTTACATGTAAATGGCAAATCAATTAAAGGTAATATTCATGATGTGGAGTATGTTCCGAATTTGTGCGGAAATCTGTTATCTGTAAGCCAAATGGCAAAAAACGGGAAAAGGCTTGTTTTCGAAAAGAACCATTGCTACATCTTTGAGAAAAATATTTTGAAAGCCACTGGCTATCTGCAAAATGATCTGTATCGACTAAATTGTGAACTGCCAAAGGTAGAGAAAGCCTTGGTCGCAATAAATGGATTCGAACTATGGCATCGTAGGATGGGCCACATTTGTGACACAAAATTACAGCTGGTAAAAGAAGCCACCGGTGGTGTTGAATACTCTGTTAATGAATCGTGCCGGGATAAATGCATTGTGTGCCTTAAAGGAAAACAAACTCGTATGATAAGCAAGCAGCCTGGAATCCGTGCCGAAGGTCTTTTAGATCTTGTCCACTCAGATGTGCTTGGACCATTGAGAGTCAAGTCCTTTTCTGGTGCAAGATTTATGCTTGTCTTCGTTGATGATTACTCTCGGAAGGTGTTTGTGTACTCAATCAAGGAGAAGTCAGATGTAGTCAGGAAGTTCGAGATTTTCAAAAATCTGGCAAAGAACCAAACAGGAAGAAAAATTCGCATTTTGCGTTCTGACAATGGGAAGGAATATTGCAACCAAGAGCTTGAACATTTTTTGCAGAATGCAGGTATTCTGCATCAGACTACAGCGCCGTATAACCCTGAGCAAAATGGAGTCGCAGAGCGGATGAATCGCACACTCCTGGAAAGAGTGCGCTGCATGTTGCTGGACTCAGCATTGCCCAACATTTATTGGGCCGAAGCCGCTAACACTGCAGCTCATATAACTAACCGAATGCCTTGTCGTGGAAATAGCTCATCTCCTGAAGAACTTTGGACTGGATCTAAGAAAAACTTAAAGTATATGCGTATATTTGGTTGTACATCATTGACTCATATCCCAAAGCAAAAGCGTGGGAAGCTAGATGCTAAATCTGAAGAATGCATTTTTGTAGGATATAGCGACACTTCGAAAGCGTATCGTCTGTACAGGAAATCTGATCGTAAGTTTTTAATAAGTAAGAAAGTCGTTTTCATCGAAAATAATTGCAGAGACTCAACACAGCATTTTGGCGAAATGGGCACCGTAGACGATAATTGCAGAGACGGTAAACAGTCCCTGGAAGCAGAACCTTTGTATCAAGAAGACCTGTTAAAGCAGTCTACGTCAGAGTTTGAGTCGTGGAATACGGATACAGTAGAAACGGTCGATGCTGAGGAACTGAAGACTACCGCTGGACAAGTTCCAGATGCATTTGGTGTTCGAAGATCAAAAAGGATTGCGAATAAGCTGGAAGAGCATCACCTATGTTGTGTAGTCTCGCAAGGTGACGACCCACTAACAGTAACAGAGGCAATAAAGTCGAAACTAGCAGATTCATGGGAAGACGCAATGAAGTCGGAAATGCTCTCTCACGAATTAAATAACACTTGGACGCTAACGGAATTACCAAAGGGCAAAGTGGCGATACAGTCAAAATGGGTTTTTAAAACAAAACGAGAATCTGGGGACTTGGCGCCTCGCTATAAGGCAAGACTTGTTGTTAAAGGATTTTCTCAAAAAGAGGGTATTGACTACACGGAAACGTTTGCACCAGTCGTGCGATACACTTCCATGCGAGTGCTGTTTGCTGCAGCTGCTAAGTATGGGTTGACAATTTATCAACTGGATGCTGTGACAGCTTTTCTTAATGGCGATTTACAAGAAGAAATCTACATGCGTCAGCCTGAAGGCTTCGACGATCAATCAGGAAAAGTCTGTCGCCTCAATAAATCGCTCTACGGGCTTAAGCAGGCAAGCAGAGTCTGGAATGAAATGCTGAACAAGGTTCTACTAGGTTTTGGTCTTCAACGTGGCGAAGTGGATCAGTGTATATACCATTACGTAACTGGATCCACCATGGTATATGTGGCAGTATATGTTGACGATATATTAATTTTCAGCAACAACAAACAAATGGTAGCTAAAATCAAGGGCGAGCTATCGCAGAAATTTAACATGAAAGATATGGGCGAAGTTTCGTCGATTTTGGGCATGCGTGTTCGACACAATAAGACCGAAGGCACAATAAAAATTGATCAATCTAATTATATTGCAGGAATTCTAAAAGATTCGGAATGGATGATTGCAAAGCAGTGTCAACGCCGGTGGATGTCGCACAAAGTCTTTCAGCTGACATGGGACCCCAGTCTGAAGCCGACATTGAAGATATGAAGAAGGTTCCGTACCTAGAGGCTATTGGTTGCCTACTATATGCTGCCCAGAACACTCGTCCTGACATAAGTTTTGCTGTCAACATGTTGAGTCGCTTCTCTTCCAATCCAGGAATGGTTCACTGGACCGCCGTTAAACGTGTGATGAGATATCTGAAAGGAACTCTCAACAAATACATCACATATCATGCTACTGGAGATGATTTAAAAGGTTTTTGCGATGCTGATTGGGGCGGAGACCTCGATGGAAGGAGATCAACATCAGGATACATTTATGTACAGCAAGGTGGAGCAATATCGTGGTGTTCCCAACGGCAGAGGACCGTTGCACTTACCTCTACAGAAGCAGAATATATGTCAGCAGTATCTGCCATCCAAGAAGCCATATGGTTATTGCGCCTGCAGAAGGAACTTAATCTCATTGATACCAATAAGATCGTGCTACGTTGCACATCATAAGGAATAATTCATTTTCTCCAAGAACGAAACATATAGATATAAAAGACAAGTTTATTAGAGAATGGTTGACCAATGGCTCTATCCGAAAAGAGTACATTCCTACCGAGGACATGCCGGCAGATGCACTAACAAAACCAGTCCCAGCTTCTCAAATAGCGTTGTTAGGACCCAGAATGGGATTAACCTAATTTCTTAATTAAACAAAAGAATTGTCATTATCAGAATATTAATATTATATCTGCCAGATATTCAATTAAGGGGGTATATTGAAAAGTACTTTCTATCTGGCAACTCTTACACCCTATATTTGTACCATATCTAATTACTCATTACTCATTAAATAGTCTTCTATCATCTTGCAAACTGAACACACGTCTTTTAATACATCCAAATATTATTAAAATATTAAAATTAATCAGAAATTTGTCAAAATGGTTCTCACTAGGAGTGAAGAAAATTTAGCTCATGAGATCTCAGATGCGTTATGCTCAATTTGTCAGAAAGCAGTATGGGCCACGCAAGAGTTGGTGGTGAAAACCTCATGCCATCATCTATTTCATAAAAATTGTATATCAGAATGGATTGATCAGTTTAATGTATGTCAAGTTTGTAATGCGTCGATACGTCGATACAGATTTGGAAGTGCAAAACGTGCCATTTGCAGAGATGGAATCTGAACGTCCTGTAAACATAGGTGCAATCACAACAGGAGCGTTTCCGAAAGGCCCCAATACACGCTCCCGTAGAAATTTTAGTGGGGGTGAACAAGCTAATCAAGCAACTGCAAATATAGAGATGTCTGCAGGAGACCGACCCACAACGATAAGAAAACAACGTGGAAGACCTCAAGGAATATACAATATACCTCGTAGAAGCTTAGACGCTAGTAGAAGACCAGCGCGAGCATCGGTAGAAATTGATTATGACAGGATTAGTAATCAAATAGAGTCCATAAGAAGAAGACCGAAGAATGGGACAATTGGGAATTACAGAGCAACATGTAAATGCGTCAGCGCAAAACCAAAGTATTCCTAGGAGTTCATCTATAGTCAGAACAAGCAGAACAGGTCATAACCCAGATAAAATTACACAGCTAATTCATAGTTGGAATGTAAAATTTGACGGTTCGTCAAAAGGAGTTACGGTCGAAGAGTTTCTTTATCGTATCAAAACGTTAACTGAGGATTGCTTAGACCAAGATTTTGATGCAGTATGCAAAAATTTGCATATTCTGTTAGTAGGCAACGCTAAAGAGTGGTATTGGAGATACCGTAGAGATGTAGTACACTTAGAGTGGTCAGAATTTTGTGTAGCCATGAAATATCAACATAAAGATTACAGAAGTGATGTCGATATACTAGAAGATATTCGTGAGCGTAAACAAAAGGTAGGAGAAACCTTTGAAAACTTTTACGATGAGATTATGACTCAAATGTCACGTATGTCGAAAAGCATAGACGAAGAACAACTCATTCAGTTGCTCACACGAAATTTATTGCCAGACATTCGTCATGAATTGTTGTATATACCTATTCTCTCTATACCTCATCTTCGAAAGCTAGTGCAAATGCGAGAAAATTTATTAGGGGATGTAGTCTCTAGGAGAGCAAATAAAACTTCAGCCAATTTTCAGTATGCTAAACGCAACATTGCGGAAGTAGAAGAGCCAGAAAAGTTCAAACTCTCCGAAAAGATGGATTTAAATGTTTACAATGTTGAAGCAGTGCAAGCTCCGTTTCAAGTATTTCGGTGTTGGAATTGTGATGCAGAGGGACATGGCTGGGACAACTGCATAGAGCCTCGCACTATATTTTGCTAGGGGTGTGGCTCGAAAAACGTATATAAGCCCCAATGTAAAAATTGTATCGCCAAGAAAGCGGAAAACTTAGTGAAAGGTCCATCTGTGAAAGCTCGGATGGCCCCGAAAAATCTTTAATTGAAATATTACCTGATTTACCGGCTAGCTCAGAACCAATAGAGCAAGCAAACCAAATACCAGACTTACCTTTTAACTGTTACGATAAGACGCCAGTTATATCGTCCGTTAAACCCTATCAAGAACGCTTGAGAAGAGATCTACTAAGCGATTGCGAACTTTTTGGAAAGCAGTTGGACAAACTAAGCGTTTACTTATTTCGTCAATGATTCATGAAAAGTCGGATGGAAGATTGTATGCGGAAGTATCATTTTTAAATTTTCGTGAACAAAGTCTTTTAGATACCGGCGCGAACATAAGTTGCGTGGGGTCGACTTTGGCTTCAGAAGATTGGTCAAAGTATCCGAAGTTTCGTCGTATTTCTTCCCAAGTTAAAACAGCGGATGGACAAGATCAACCGGTCATCGGTTTCATTACGCTAGATATTACCTATAAAAATAAACATAGACCGATAAAGTTATTCATCATAACGTCCATTCAGAAAAGGATGATATTGGGAATAGATTTTTGGAAAACGTTTCAATTAGCGCCAGGTTTGTTATCAGCTTTAGATTACGAAAGCGAATTCAGAATTCCAGATAGTAAAGAGGAACAATTATACCCATTATCTGACTGTCAAAAGAGACAACTTCAAACCATTATTTCATTATTTCCGTCATTTGAAAGGAAAGGGCTTGGGCGAACAACGTTGATTAAACATCATATAGATGTCGGATCTTCGAAACCAATTAAGCAAAGGTTTTACCCCGTATCCCCAGCAGTGGAAAAATTAATGTATAGCGAAGTTGATCGAATGATAGAGTTAGGAGTTATAGAGTTATCAAATAGTCCGTGGAGTTCTCCGATGAGATTAGTAGTTAAACCTGAAAAAGTGAGGTTATGTCTAGACGCTAGAAAGATAAATGCGTGTACGACAAAGGATGCATATCCGTTACCAAGTATTGATGGGATATTCGCACGGCTTCCTCGTGCCGAAATCATTACTAAAATCGATCTTAAAGATGCGTATTGACAAGTGGAATTGTCAGAAGAAACTCGTGGCATCACAGCATTTACTATTCCAGGAAGGCCTTTGTACCAATTTCGAGTAATGCCATTCGGATTGTGCAGTGCCCCGCAAACTATGTGCAGGTTAATGGACGAAGTTATTCCAGCGGATTTAAAGTATTGTTGTTTTGGATATCTTGATGATTTATGTGTAGTCACAGCAGATTTTGATTCACATATATCAGTATTAATGAGATTAGCGGATCAATTTCGTAAAGCGAATCTAATGTTAAATCTCAAGAAGAGTCAGTTTTGTGTGACCGAAGTTAAATATTTAGGGTACATAATTGGCAGAGGCGGAATTTCAACTGATCCAAGCAAGATTGAATCGATATTGCAATGGCCATACCAAAGTCCCTAAAACAAACGCGTGGATTTTTAGGATTAGCAGGATGGTATCGAAGATTCATCGCAAACTTTTCAGAAATTGCAGCGCCGATTACAGATTTGCTAGGAAAGACAACGAAATTTGAATTGTCTGGACGTTGACGCGTACAATGCGAAGTACGTTCAAGTGGCCCATACGACACCAGGACATTGCCTGTTTCGCGCGAGCCCAAGCAGAGCGCTGTCCACCTCCCGCCCGACCGACCGTGGGGCGCAGCCGCATATCGGACGGCACGATCGCGTGGACAAATACAAATAAAACGGACAAACAATTAAAAATATGATTAACTACAGCTAGTTACGAGCTAAATGTGCTAAAATAGAAGTTTTCACAAGAGAAAGAGAGGCTTCTGATCTGATTACGGGATACAGGAGATTGTAATCGGAACATAGGACTCGAAAAGGTTCATGCAAAGAATAGTTGGAACTACAGTGTTTTAAGGATAGAGGAATAAAATTTCTAGTAGGTCTACGGGGTACAGATAGGTTTAACTGGTTCAATAGCTCAGGAGAGTCTATTTCACCTATTAAGAGTTTATGAATAAAGATAGCACCAAGCATTACTCTACGATTAATTAAAGAAGGAAGGTTGATTAAAAGAAGCCTACTGGAGTATGATGGCAAATTGACATTGCGATTCCAATTCAGACCGCGAAGAGCGAAAAACCGAAATTGGTTTTGAACAGATTCAATTTTACTTTGGTGCGTCTCATATTGAGGTGACCATATGCAAGATCCGTACTCTAAGATAGGACGGATTAAAGAAGTATACAGAATTTTGGTTGTGTACGGATCGTCAAACTCTTTTGACTATCGTTTCACAAACCCAAGAACATTCATAGCTTTACTAACTGTAGCAGAAATATGAGGATTAAAAGTTAATTTATGGTCCATAAGAACACCTTAATCATTGATAATATCTAACCGCTCTTAGGCAGTGTGGTTAAGATAATAAGTTGCTAAGTATAGAGTGCATCTATAAAAAGACATAACTTTACATTTAGAGCCGTTAAGGTTTAATAGGTTTGTTTCACACCAACTTTGAAGATCATTAAGATCCGATTGAAGTAGGCAAGAAGACGATATGTCTTTAAAACTGAGGTAAAGCTTGACATCATCCGCGTACATAAGCACACGAGAAGGTGACACTACCAATGGAAGATCATTTATAAAAAGAATGAATAGCAATGGACCCAAATGACTACCCTGAGGTACTCCAGAGGTCACACGGATGGTCTTAGAAAATGAAGACTTAAAGAGGACCTTTTGTGTACGCTTAGAGATTCAATCAAAAGTTTAGAACTTCTGAATTGAACCTCCATCGCCAAAAGCTCCTCTTGGAGCTTATGAACTCCAGCTGAAAGGGTTTTAAATGCATCCCCAGTCCGTTTCATAAAATTTCGCATCTCAAGCTCCAAGCCACGACACGAATCACAGCCCCATTTAAGGCCGCCACCCTGTGCAATACTATCCCGCACCTTGACTGTGTAACCAGCACATTTAAAGTGCATTACATTGTCACACAGCCAACAGTAAAGAAAGTCTTCACTGGTCTTGCTGGGATTATTGCCATTATATTTGCAACAGACAGACATTATTAAATAATTGATTTATACAAAAACAAATTATAAATCAATATGTAAATAAAAAGGGAAAAATGTATATATATGTTAAGAGAGACGTATACAAAGCAAGGCAAAAGCTAACTGCAATATGCAAATTAGAAAGAGAAAACAAAAAGAGAGAATATTTGTACTTATCTGTATTAAAACACACAACAACAAAAACTTGTCACCAGCGCGAAGTTAACGGCCGCGAGCGCGATCAAAAGAGAAAACAAAAGAATAGAGAGCACCAACACCACACAAGCAAAAAATAGAACGAAATCAAAAACTAAGCAGCGCAACAACAAAATTATATTTGCGTTTGTTAAAGTTTTGATAATAAATTTATATAAATGTTTGTAAATTTAACGCAAACTTCGCGATGAGTATAGCGATTTATTAAGAATTAGTAAGGCAATGAATTTAGATTGAATATTATATATTAGCTTCACGAAAGAGTGAAAGACAAAAATCAAGCGAGAGCGCAAAAAAAACACGACCGACTTCGATAAGTGACAATATGTGTTGAATGGACAGATAGTGCGCAGAAAGCTTTTGATGATGCAAGCGATGTTGGTGTTGGTGCAGTTTTAGTACAATTCGATTTGGAAGGCGAAGAAAAACCCATAGCCTATATGTCCAAAAAGCTAAACGCGACACAAAGAAATTACAGTGTCACGGAACGTGAATGCTTAGCCGTAGTTTGGGGTGTAGAACGCTATCGTTGTTATCTAGAACTTCAAGAGTTTGAGATTGTTACAGATCATGCCAGTCTATCTTGGTTGTTGAAGCAGTCCAATCTTAAAGGGCGTCTAGCGAGATGGGCTATGCAAATGCAAGGTTATAAATTTGAGATAAGTCATAGAAAAGGACGAGAACATATAGTACCAGATGCATTGTCGCGTATGTACTCCGAAGAGATCGCGCAATTAGACTCATTTGGGCCAGAAATTGATTTATCTTCAGACTGTTTTAAGGATGAAGAGTATCAAAAACTAAAGGAGAAAGTACTACAAAATGTGCAGTCATACCCTGATGTCAAAGTCATGGATAACTTGGTGTATATTAGGACTGAACATAACCCATGGGTAAACAGGCAGTGTCTGAACGACCGTTTCAACGTTTGTACATCGACCTCTTAGGACCATATCCAAGGAGTAGAAAAGGAAACTTAGGTTTACTTATTGTGTTAGATCATTTGACCAAATTTCAATGGCTTTGTACAGTGAAAAACTTCACAACAAAACCAATTATAGAGTTTCTTCAAAGTCAGATTTTTCTATCCTATGGAGTGCCAGAAATTTTAATAAGTGATAATGGAGTGCAGTTTAAATCAAACGAATTTAATTCATTTTTAACTACTTTTGGAGTTCAGCATACTTATACAGCTGCATATTCCCCTCAATCAAATGCTTCAGAGAGAGTAAATCGCTCGATCGTGTCTGCTATTCGTTCGTATTTAAAATCTGATCAAACAGAGTGGGATACCCATATCCAAGAAATAAGTTGTGCCTTAAGAAATAGTTATCATCAAAGTTTAAAGATATCTCCATATTATGCGGTATATGGATTAGATATGATAACACATGCAAGTCAATATAAACTGCTAAGGAATTTAACAATGTTAGATGAACCAATAGTACAGCTGGATCGAGATGATCAGCTTAAACTATTACGATCAAAGTTAGGGGAGAACTTGAAAAGTGCCTATGAACAACAAGCCCAGCAATATAATTTAAGAACGAGGCCTATCTGTTTCAAAGTTGGTCAGGAAGTTTTTAGAAGGAATTTTGTTCAGAGCAATTTTAGTAAAGGAATTAACGCGAAACTTTGCCCGGCGTTTCTTAAAGCTCGTGTTCGTGAAAAACAAGGGAATTCATACTATATTCTAGAAGATTTACAAGGGAAATTAGTAGGAACTTTCTATGCGAAGGATATTCGTCAATAAATATTGTAATATCAAAGACTTTCACATTTCTGTTGAATTCGTGACGTTGAATAAACTACGAATTAAACAGTGGTGTAATGTACAGGAATTTCAGTTATTTTAAAATTCAACTGATTTCGATTATTTAGTATTTTTGTTGTTGTTATCGATATTCGCTAAAGTGGTGAAAATCGAATTTTGGTAACCAGCTAGAAAAAGAGTGAACTAAGTGGCAACGCCACACAGCTGATCGGTTTGTTTTGCATTGCTTTACATTATTTTTCTATAAATGGAGTTTGGATAAAACAATAAGAAAATAAGGCAAAAGAGACTTATTGAACAGCGTGGTTTTTGGAAAAGTGTTCTTTCTTTCCTCCACGTGAATTCCAACTGATCGGACGTATTTGTCCAAAGTTTTAAATAACCCAATAGGGGAGTGCATCATAATCCCTACGCGTATGCGAAAAACAAATTATATGCGTGTGTATGTGTTCAAGAGATTAATGTAAGTTAATTTCATTGCAATAATTTTCGAATTATTGTACATTTAACTTATGCATTTTCTCTTTAACAGCATAGGAAATAGTTTCCATCAAGTATTGGAAATTTTTCTAAACAATTCGCCTTACTTGACATTTCAATTGAGACACCTGTCTTCGGCAGACTTGCCCCCCCCCCCCAGCAGTCTCAAAATTTTTGTGAGTGAACTGTTTGCGTCAGTCAACGGCTTGAACCGACGATCAATTGTGGAAATCCGAGAGTTAAATATATTTAACTTTTGCTTCGGATTGTATTAAGGGTAAATAAAAGATAAATTTCCCAAAATAGTTTTGTGTCTTATACAGTGTTATTATAAATACGGCGTTAGCGAAGCAAAGTGAAAATTTCGAATGTTAAGATAGTTATCATTGTCCACATCGCACTTTCGCTTATCCTGCCTCACACGTAATCCAGACCATACCCGCAGAACACGTGTAGGATTAGAAACCTAGAAGGATGTACGAAACTTAACCTTTTTCCAATTGTAACCTAACCTAAAGCCTGAAGGATGAACAGTAGAAGGAAGTATTCAAATCTAACCTTTCTACGAACCAAACCTAACCTCACTCAACACATCATGTAAATGAGAAGAGCATTTTCGAATTATTTTCAAGTACAACTAGGACATTTAATTTGCCTAAGGAGATTTTTTATTCGTCTTCGGAACGGACGAAATAACCAGGATTAAGTGAAATGAGTCAACATAAGGCTGCACAGTAGTTTAGAATCAATTTTAAGTTAAATTTACATTGAATTTCCTTTTTTTTGTTTGTTGGCTAAATGGTTCAATTTTAAAGGAAATGGAATTCAATACCAGTGTATATCTTCGTTAGTTAATAATTTTCATTTTTCAGAATTTGAGTATTCATGTAAATTCACAATGTATGATGCTTTAGCTCTATTCGGAATATGAAAACCTTCCTATTTTCAACAGCGACAACAACACAACGAAAGATCTTTCTGCGTGGGAAAAATTAACAAGCTGTAAGTGTATCAAAAACCCAATTTTCCTTATATTTTTATGAATTTATCAGATGAACTGAATTTATTCGGGTGAACATTAGCATTTAATACATTGTCAATGGACGTATATGGAGCAAAATATTTCTAGAGAAAATGAATTTGTCAGGATATTAGCGTAATCACGCCACGTAAATGTAAATTAACACTTTCCTTGTTCTCCGTAGGAAAAAAATAAAATTTATTTAAAAATCTTTATTAGTTTTACGTTCACAAATCTTTTAATTTACTGGAAGACTTTAAGACAACTACTATGAACAAGGATCGCGGAGCTCCAACGAAGTTACAAGTTGCACTCAGGTCGAAGACTGACTTTGGGTTGATCGATTATGTTTGGATGAAGCCTCTGGTATTGGGCGTCGTTGGTGACAGCGACGTCTGCTGAGTCCAAAAGTCCAACGCTGGCGTGGGATCTGTTTATCGATGAATTGATTTAGGCGACTTGAAGTCTGGTGTACCGAACTTGATCTGTTTATTGCCGAATTGTAGATTGGGCGACTTGCTGTCTGATGTACTGAACACGACACCATTCCCATAGGAATGTTTAGTCTGGTAGTTATTGTTTGTGCCGATGCCCATTATGACGAGTCTTGACTATTGTAAGATGAGTGTGGGCGCGGTCATAAAATATTTATAGGTTTATAGCATGCCTGGTCTTAACTCCTCCCCTCTTAAATGCGGGCGTCCTCGCTCGCTACTACATACTGTACGGGTGATACGGGTGTGATCGGCATGGCCATCGGTGGATTGCTTTCTGTTGGTCTGTGGATGCATCGCTTCTTGAATACCCAGTAGATTATTGCTGTAATACTCAAGAGTGCTAAAATGATCCAGTAGGATGATGAAATGATTACGTTATTAGTTTGAATTTTTTCCAAGTTATTTGTATTGTTCAGATGTAGTTCTTTAATCATTTCCAATGATAAGATCTCGCCTTGGTGTTTTTTATCTGATATAAGTTGTAGTAGTGGCGGCTGGACTTCGACTTCACGTTTGGTCTTCATGATGTACCACGCATCGTCTATATTGATGGTTGCGTTTTGCGACTGGATCACGAATGTTCCGTCCAACGTAAGATTTTCTCCGTCAATGTTGATGGTTCCTTTAAATTGGTTTGGCAAAAGTGTGCCGGGAGCCACCTCTGAATGCGTTTTAACATGTTGATTGTTCGTAGTTGGGCAATTTGGTTTTTATACCATACACCCATAGGGTGAAATGGTATATTAAAGTCGCTAAAATGTATGTAACAGGCAGAAGGAAGCTTTTCCGACCCCATAAAGTATATATATTCTTGATCAGCATCAACAGCCGAGACGATCTAGCCATGTCCGTCTGTCCGTCCGTCCGTCCGTCCGTCTGTATGAACACCTAGATCTCGGAGACTATAAGAGCTAGAGCCACCAAATTTGGTATGTAGACTCGTGTCATATGTACGCTTATCGAGTTTGTTTCAAATGTTTGCCACGCCCCCTACCGCCCCCGCAAATGATATAAAACCGATTTTCTTAAACACCATAGCAACTAGAGACACAAAATTTGGTATGTATATTTGCTTAGTAAACGCGCACATTTTGTATTTGTAAAAATTTTGCCACGCCCCCTACCGCCCCCGCAAATTAAATAAAACCGATTTTCTCAAAACCTATTTTAGCTAGAGACACCATAGTTGGTATAAATATTTGCTTAGTAATTGCGCACAGTTTTGATGTGTAAAGATTTTGCCACGCCCCCCTCCGCCCCCGTAATTTGAAAAAACTCGATTATCTCCCGTAATTTTCTACCTTGTGCAATCAAATTTAGCACACTTACACTTGCACACTTTTAGGGGAGAACTTGAAAAGTGCCTATGAACAACAAGCCCAGCAATATAATTTAAGAACGAGGCCTATCTGTTTCAAAGTTGGTCAGGAAGTTTTTAGAAGGAATTTTGTTCAGAGCAATTTTAGTAAAGGAATTAACGCGAAACTTTGCCCGGCGTTTCTTAAAGCTCGTGTTCGTGAAAAACAAGGGAATTCATACTATATTCTAGAAGATTTACAAGGGAAATTAGTAGGAACTTTCTATGCGAAGGATATTCGTCAATAAATATTGTAATATCAAAGACTTTCACATTTCTGTTGAATTCGTGACGTTGAATAAACTACGAATTAAACAGTGGTGTAATGTACAGGAATTTCAGTTATTTTAAAATTCAACTGATTTCGATTATTTAGTATTTTTGTTGTTGTTATCGATATTCGCTAAAGTGGTGAAAATCGAATTTTGGTAACCAGCTAGAAAAAGAGTGAACTAAGTGGCAACGCCACACAGCTGATCGGTTTGTTTTGCATTGCTTTACATTATTTTTCTATAAATGGAGTTTGGATAAAACAATAAGAAAATAAGGCAAAAGAGACTTATTGAACAGCGTGGTTTTTGGAAAAGTGTTCTTTCTTTCCTCCACGTGAATTCCAACTGATCGGACGTATTTGTCCAAAGTTTTAAATAACCCAATAGGGGAGTGCATCATAATCCCTACGCGTATGCGAAAAACAAATTATATGCGTGTGTATGTGTTCAAGAGATTAATGTAAGTTAATTTCATTGCAATAATTTTCGAATTATTGTACATTTAACTTATGCATTTTCTCTTTAACAGCATAGGAAATAGTTTCCATCAAGTATTGGAAATTTTTCTAAACAATTCGCCTTACTTGACATTTCAATTGAGACACCTGTCTTCGGCAGACTTGCCCCCCCCCCCAGCAGTCTCAAAATTTTTGTGAGTGAACTGTTTGCGTCAGTCAACGGCTTGAACCGACGATCAATTGTGGAAATCCGAGAGTTAAATATATTTAACTTTTGCTTCGGATTGTATTAAGGGTAAATAAAAGATAAATTTCCCAAAATAGTTTTGTGTCTTATACAGTGTTATTATAAATACGGCGTTAGCGAAGCAAAGTGAAAATTTCGAATGTTAAGATAGTTATCATTGTCCACATCGCACTTTCGCTTATCCTGCCTCACACGTAATCCAGACCATACCCGCAGAACACGTGTAGGATTAGAAACCTAGAAGGATGTACGAAACTTAACCTTTTCCCAATTGTAACCTAACCTAAAGCCTGAAGGATGAACAGTAGAAGGAAGTATTCAAATCTAACCTTTCTACGAACCAAACCTAACCTCACTCAACACATCATGTAAATGAGAATAGCATTTTCGAATTATTTTCAAGTACAACTAGGACATTTAATTTGCCTAAGGAGATTTTTTATTCGTCTTCGGAACGGACGAAATAACCAGGATTAAGTGAAATGAGTCAACATAAGGCTGCACAGTAGTTTAGAATCAATTTTAAGTTAAATTTACATTGAATTTCCTTTTTTTTGTTTGTTGGCTAAATGGTTCAATTTTAAAGGAAATGGAATTCAATACCAGTGTATATCTTCGTTAGTTAATAATTTTCATTTTTCAGAATTTGAGTATTCATGTAAATTCACAATGTATGATGCTTTAGCTCTATTCGGAATATGAAAACCTTCCTATTTTCAACAGCGACAACAACACAACGAAAGATCTTTCTGCGTGGGAAAAATTAACAAGCTGTAAGTGTATCAAAAACCCAATTTTCCTTATATTTTTATGAATTTATCAGATGAACTGAATTTATTCGGGTGAACATTAGCATTTAATACATTGTCAATGGACGTATATAGAGCAAAATATTTCTAGAGAAAATGAATTTGTCAGGATATTAGCGTAATCACGCCACGTAAATGTAAATTAACACTTTCCTTGTTCTCCGTAGGAAAAAATAAAATTTATTTAAAAATCTTTATTAGTTTTACGTTCACAAATCTTTTAATTTACTGGAAGACTTTAAGACAACTACTATGAACAAGGATCGCGGAGCTCCAACGAAGTTACAAGTTGCACTCAGGTCGAAGACTGACTTTGGGTTGATCGATTATGTTTGGATGAAGCCTCTGGTATTGGGCGTCGTTGGTGACAGCGACGTCTGCTGAGTCCAAAAGTCCAACGCTGGCGTGGGATCTGTTTATCGATGAATTGATTTAGGCGACTTGAAGTCTGGTGTACCGAACTTGATCTGTTTATTGCCGAATTGTAGATTGGGCGACTTGCTGTCTGATGTACTGAACACGACACCATTCCCATAGGAATGTTTAGTCTGGTAGTTATTGTTTGTGCCGATGCCCATTATGACGAGTCTTGACTATTGTAAGATGAGTGTGGGCGCGGTCATAAAATATTTATAGGTTTATAGCATGCCTGGTCTTAACTCCTCCCCTCTTAAATGCGGGCGTCCTCGCTCGCTACTACATACTGTACGGGTGATACGGGTGTGATCGGCATGGCCATCGGTGGATTGCTTTCTGTTGGTCTGTGGATGCATCGCTTCTTGAATACCCAGTAGATTATTGCTGTAATACTCAAGAGTGCTAAAATGATCCAGTAGGATGATGAAATGATTACGTTATTAGTTTGAATTTTTTCCAAGTTATTTGTATTGTTCAGATGTAGTTCTTTAATCATTTCCAATGATAAGATCTCGCCTTGGTGTTTTTTATCTGATATAAGTTGTAGTAGTGGCGGCTGGACTTCGACTTCACGTTTGGTCTTCATGATGTACCACGCATCGTCTATATTGATGGTTGCGTTTTGCGACTGGATCACGAATGTTCCGTCCAACGTAAGATTTTCTCCGTCAATGTTGATGGTTCCTTTAAATTGGTTTGGCAAAAGTGTGCCGGGAGCCACCTCTGAATGCGTTTTAACATGTTGATTGTTCGTAGTTGGGCAATTTGGTTTTTATACCATACACCCATAGGGTGAAATGGTATATTAAAGTCGCTAAAATGTATGTAACAGGCAGAAGGAAGCTTTTCCGACCCCATAAAGTATATATATTCTTGATCAGCATCAACAGCCGAGACGATCTAGCCATGTCCGTCTGTCCGTCCGTCCGTCCGTCCGTCTGTATGAACACCTAGATCTCGGAGACTATAAGAGCTAGAGCCACCAAATTTGGTATGTAGACTCGTGTCATATGTACGCTTATCGAGTTTGTTTCAAATGTTTGCCACGCCCCCTACCGCCCCCGCAAATGATATAAAACCGATTTTCTTAAACACCATAGCAACTAGAGACACAAAATTTGGTATGTATATTTGCTTAGTAAACGCGCACATTTTGTATTTGTAAAAATTTTGCCACGCCCCCTACCGCCCCCGCAAATTAAATAAAACCGATTTTCTCAAAACCTATTTTAGCTAGAGACACCATAGTTGGTATAAATATTTGCTTAGTAATTGCGCACAGTTTTGATGTGTAAAGATTTTGCCACGCCCCCCTCCGCCCCCGTAATTTGAAAAAACTCGATTATCTCCCGTAATTTTCTACCTTGTGCAATCAAATTTAGCACACTTACACTTGCACACTTTTAGGGGAGAACTTGAAAAGTGCCTATGAACAACAAGCCCAGCAATATAATTTAAGAACGAGGCCTATCTGTTTCAAAGTTGGTCAGGAAGTTTTTAGAAGGAATTTTGTTCAGAGCAATTTTAGTAAAGGAATTAACGCGAAACTTTGCCCGGCGTTTCTTAAAGCTCGTGTTCGTGAAAAACAAGGGAATTCATACTATATTCTAGAAGATTTACAAGGGAAATTAGTAGGAACTTTCTATGCGAAGGATATTCGTCAATAAATATTGTAATATCAAAGACTTTCACATTTTTTTGTTTGTTGGCTAAATGGTTCAATTTTAAAGGAAATGGAATTCAATACCAGTGTATATCTTCGTTAGTTAATAATTTTCATTTTTCAGAATTTGAGTATTCATGTAAATTCACAATGTATGATGCTTTAGCTCTATTCGGAATATGAAAACCTTCCTATTTTCAACAGCGACAACAACACAACGAAAGATCTTTCTGCGTGGGAAAAATTAACAAGCTGTAAGTGTATCAAAAACCCAATTTTCCTTATATTTTTATGAATTTATCAGATGAACTGAATTTATTCGGGTGAACATTAGCATTTAATACATTGTCAATGGACGTATATAGAGCAAAATATTTCTAGAGAAAATGAATTTGTCAGGATATTAGCGTAATCACGCCACGTAAATGTAAATTAACACTTTCCTTGTTCTCCGTAGGAAAAAAATAAAATTTATTTAAAAATCTTTATTAGTTTTACGTTCACAAATCTTTTAATTTACTGGAAGACTTTAAGACAACTACTATGAACAAGGATCGCGGAGCTCCAACGAAGTTACAAGTTGCACTCAGGTCGAAGACTGACTTTGGGTTGATCGATTATGTTTGGATGAAGCCTCTGGTATTGGGCGTCGTTGGTGACAGCGACGTCTGCTGAGTCCAAAAGTCCAACGCTGGCGTGGGATCTGTTTATCGATGAATTGATTTAGGCGACTTGAAGTCTGGTGTACCGAACTTGATCTGTTTATTGCCGAATTGTAGATTGGGCGACTTGCTGTCTGATGTACTGAACACGACACCATTCCCATAGGAATGTTTAGTCTGGTAGTTATTGTTTGTGCCGATGCCCATTATGACGAGTCTTGACTATTGTAAGATGAGTGTGGGCGCGGTCATAAAATATTTATAGGTTTATAGCATGCCTGGTCTTAACTCCTCCCCTCTTAAATGCGGGCGTCCTCGCTCGCTACTACATACTGTACGGGTGATACGGGTGTGATCGGCATGGCCATCGGTGGATTGCTTTCTGTTGGTCTGTGGATGCATCGCTTCTTGAATACCCAGTAGATTATTGCTGTAATACTCAAGAGTGCTAAAATGATCCAGTAGGATGATGAAATGATTACGTTATTAGTTTGAATTTTTTCCAAGTTATTTGTATTGTTCAGATGTAGTTCTTTAATCATTTCCAATGATAAGATCTCGCCTTGGTGTTTTTTATCTGATATAAGTTGTAGTAGTGGCGGCTGGACTTCGACTTCACGTTTGGTCTTCATGATGTACCACGCATCGTCTATATTGATGGTTGCGTTTTGCGACTGGATCACGAATGTTCCGTCCAACGTAAGATTTTCTCCGTCAATGTTGATGGTTCCTTTAAATTGGTTTGGCAAAAGTGTGCCGGGAGCCACCTCTGAATGCGTTTTAACATGTTGATTGTTCGTAGTTGGGCAATTTGGTTTTTATACCATACACCCATAGGGTGAAATGGTATATTAAAGTCGCTAAAATGTATGTAACAGGCAGAAGGAAGCTTTTCCGACCCCATAAAGTATATATATTCTTGATCAGCATCAACAGCCGAGACGATCTAGCCATGTCCGTCTGTCCGTCCGTCCGTCCGTCCGTCTGTATGAACACCCAGATCTCGGAGACTATAAGAGCTAGAGCCACCAAATTTGGTATGTAGACTCGTGTCATATGTACGCTTATCGAGTTTGTTTCAAATGTTTGCCACGCCCCCTACCGCCCCCGCAAATGATATAAAACCGATTTTCTTAAACACCATAGCAACTAGAGACACAAAATTTGGTATGTATATTTGCTTAGTAAACGCGCACATTTTGTATTTGTAAAAATTTTGCCACGCCCCCTACCGCCCCCGCAAATTAAATAAAACCGATTTTCTCAAAACCTATTTTAGCTAGAGACACCATAGTTGGTATAAATATTTGCTTAGTAATTGCGCACAGTTTTGATGTGTAAAGATTTTGCCACGCCCCCCTCCGCCCCCGTAATTTGAAAAAACTCGATTATCTCCCGTAATTTTCTACCTTGTGCAATCAAATTTAGCACACTTACACTTGCACACTTTTAGGGGAGAACTTGAAAAGTGCCTATGAACAACAAGCCTAGCAATATAATTTAAGAACGAGGCCTATCTGTTTCAAAGTTGGTCAGGAAGTTTTTAGAAGGAATTTTGTTCAGAGCAATTTTAGTAAAGGAATTAACGCGAAACTTTGCCCGGCGTTTCTTAAAGCTCGTGTTCGTGAAAAACAAGGGAATTCATACTATATTCTAGAAGATTTACAAGGGAAATTAGTAGGAACTTTCTATGCGAAGGATATTCGTCAATAAATATTGTAATATCAAAGACTTTCACATTTCTGTTGAATTCGTGACGTTGAATAAACTACGAATTAAACAGTGGTGTAATGTACAGGAATTTCAGTTATTTTAAAATTCAACTGATTTCGATTATTTAGTATTTTTGTTGTTGTTATCGATATTCGCTAAAGTGGTGAAAATCGAATTTTGGTAACCAGCTAGAAAAAGAGTGAACTAAGTGGCAACGCCACACAGCTGATCGGTTTGTTTTGCATTGCTTTACATTATTTTTCTATAAATGGAGTTTGGATAAAACAATAAGAAAATAAGGCAAAAGAGACTTATTGAACAGCGTGGTTTTTGGAAAAGTGTTCTTTCTTTCCTCCACGTGAATTCCAACTGATCGGACGTATTTGTCCAAAGTTTTAAATAACCCAATAGGGGAGTGCATCATAATCCCTACGCGTATGCGAAAAACAAATTATATGCGTGTGTATGTGTTCAAGAGATTAATGTAAGTTAATTTCATTGCAATAATTTTCGAATTATTGTACATTTAACTTATGCATTTTCTCTTTAACAGCATAGGAAATAGTTTCCATCAAGTATTGGAAATTTTTCTAAACAATTCGCCTTACTTGACATTTCAATTGAGACACCTGTCTTCGGCAGACTTGCCCCCCCCCCAGCAGTCTCAAAATTTTTGTGAGTGAACTGTTTGCGTCAGTCAACGGCTTGAACCGACGATCAATTGTGGAAATCCGAGAGTTAAATATATTTAACTTTTGCCTCGGATTGTATTAAGGGTAAATAAAAGATAAATTTCCCAAAATAGTTTTGTGTCTTATACAGTGTTATTATAGATACGGCGTTAGCGAAGCAAAGTGAAAATTTCGAATGTTAAGATAGTTATCATTGTCCACATCGCACTTTCGCTTATCCTGCCTCACACGTAATCCAGACCATACCCGCAGAACACGTGTAGGATTAGAAACCTAGAAGGATGTACGAAACTTAACCTTTTCCCAATTGTAACCTAACCTAAAGCCTGAAGGATGAACAGTAGAAGGAAGTATTCAAATCTAACCTTTCTACGAACCAAACCTAACCTCACTCAACACATCATGTAAATGAGATGAGCATTTTCGAATTATTTTCAAGTACAACTAGGACATTTAATTTGCCTAAGGAGATTTTTTATTCGTCTTCGGAACGGACGAAATAACCAGGATTAAGTGAAATGAGTCAACATAAGGCTGCACAGTAGTTTAGAATCAATTTTAAGTTAAATTTACATTGAATTTCCTTTTTTTTGTTTGTTGGCTAAATGGTTCAATTTTAAAGGAAATGGAATTCAATACCAGTGTATATCTTCGTTAGTTAATAATTTTCATTTTTCAGAATTTGAGTATTCATGTAAATTCACAATGTATGATGCTTTAGCTCTATTCGGAATATGAAAACCTTCCTATTTTCAACAGCGACAACAACACAACGAAAGATCTTTCTGCGTGGGAAAAATTAACAAGCTGTAAGTGTATCAAAAACCCAATTTTCCTTATATTTTTATGAATTTATCAGATGAACTGAATTTATTCGGGTGAACATTAGCATTTAATACATTGTCAATGGACGTATATAGAGCAAAATATTTCTAGAGAAAATGAATTTGTCAGGATATTAGCGTAATCACGCCACGTAAATGTAAATTAACACTTTCCTTGTTCTCCGTAGGAAAAAAATAAAATTTATTTAAAAATCTTTATTAGTTTTACGTTCACAAATCTTTTAATTTACTGGAAGACTTTAAGACAACTACTATGAACAAGGATCGCGGAGCTCCAACGAAGTTACAAGTTGCACTCAGGTCGAAGACTGACTTTGGGTTGATCGATTATGTTTGGATGAAGCCTCTGGTATTGGGCGTCGTTGGTGACAGCGACGTCTGCTGAGTCCAAAAGTCCAACGCTGGCGTGGGATCTGTTTATCGATGAATTGATTTAGGCGACTTGAAGTCTGGTGTACCGAACTTGATCTGTTTATTGCCGAATTGTAGATTGGGCGACTTGCTGTCTGATGTACTGAACACGACACCATTCCCATAGGAATGTTTAGTCTGGTAGTTATTGTTTGTGCCGATGCCCATTATGACGAGTCTTGACTATTGTAAGATGAGTGTGGGCGCGGTCATAAAATATTTATAGGTTTATAGCATGCCTGGTCTTAACTCCTCCCTCTTAAATGCGGGCGTCCTCGCTCGCTACTACATACTGTACGGGTGATACGGGTGTGATCGGCATGGCCATCGGTGGATTGCTTTCTGTTGGTCTGTGGATGCATCGCTTCTTGAATACCCAGTAGATTATTGCTGTAATACTCAAGAGTGCTAAAATGATCCAGTAGGATGATGAAATGATTACGTTATTAGTTTGAATTTTTTCCAAGTTATTTGTATTGTTCAGATGTAGTTCTTTAATCATTTCCAATGATAAGATCTCGCCTTGGTGTTTTTTATCTGATATAAGTTGTAGTAGTGGCGGCTGGACTTCGACTTCACGTTTGGTCTTCATGATGTACCACGCATCGTCTATATTGATGGTTGCGTTTTGCGACTGGATCACGAATGTTCCGTCCAACGTAAGATTTTCTCCGTCAATGTTGATGGTTCCTTTAAATTGGTTTGGCAAAAGTGTGCCGGGGGCCACCTCTGAATGCGTTTTAACATGTTGATTGTTCGTAGTTGGGCAATTTGGTTTTATACCATACACCCATAGGGTGAAATGGTATATTAAAGTCGCTAAAATGTATGTAACAGGCAGAAGGAAGCTTTTCCGACCCCATAAAGTATATATATTCTTGATCAGCATCAACAGCCGAGACGATCTAGCCATGTCCGTCTGTCCGTCCGTCCGTCCGTCCGTCTGTATGAACACCTAGATCTCGGAGACTATAAGAGCTAGAGCCACCAAATTTGGTATGTAGACTCGTGTCATATGTACGCTTATCGAGTTTGTTTCAAATGTTTGCCACGCCCCCTACCGCCCCCGCAAATGATATAAAACCGATTTTCTTAAACACCATAGCAACTAGAGACACAAAATTTGGTATGTATATTTGCTTAGTAAACGCGCACATTTTGTATTTGTAAAAATTTTGCCACGCCCCCTACCGCCCCCGCAAATTAAATAAAACCGATTTTCTCAAAACCTATTTTAGCTAGAGACACCATAGTTGGTATAAATATTTGCTTAGTAATTGCGCACAGTTTTGATGTGTAAAGATTTTGCCACGCCCCCTCCGCCACCGTAATTTGAAAAAAACTCGATTATCTCCCGTAATTTTCTACCTTGTGCAATCAAATTTAGCACACTTACACTTGCACACTTTTAGGGGAGAACTTGAAAAGTGCCTATGAACAACAAGCCTAGCAATATAATTTAAGAACGAGGCCTATCTGTTTCAAAGTTGGTCAGGAAGTTTTTAGAAGGAATTTTGTTCAGAGCAATTTTAGTAAAGGAATTAACGCGAAACTTTGCCCGGCGTTTCTTAAAGCTCGTGTTCGTGAAAAACAAGGGAATTCATACTATATTCTAGAAGATTTACAAGGGAAATTAGTAGGAACTTTCTATGCGAAGGATATTCGTCAATAAATATTGTAATATCAAAGACTTTCACATTTCTGTTGAATTCGTGACGTTGAATAAACTACGAATTAAACAGTGGTGTAATGTACAGGAATTTCAGTTATTTTAAAATTCAACTGATTTCGATTATTTAGTATTTTTGTTGTTGTTATCGATATTCGCTAAAGTGGTGAAAATCGAATTTTGGTAACCAGCTAGAAAAAGAGTGAACTAAGTGGCAACGCCACACAGCTGATCGGTTTGTTTTGCATTGCTTTACATTATTTTTCTATAAATGGAGTTTGGATAAAACAATAAGAAAATAAGGCAAAAGAGACTTATTGAACAGCGTGGTTTTTGGAAAAGTGTTCTTTCTTTCCTCCACGTGAATTCCAACTGATCGGACGTATTTGTCCAAAGTTTTAAATAACCCAATAGGGGAGTGCATCATAATCCCTACGCGTATGCGAAAAACAAATTATATGCGTGTGTATGTGTTCAAGAGATTAATGTAAGTTAATTTCATTGCAATAATTTTCGAATTATTGTACATTTAACTTATGCATTTTCTCTTTAACAGCATAGGAAATAGTTTCCATCAAGTATTGGAAATTTTTCTAAACAATTCGCCTTACTTGACATTTCAATTGAGACACCTGTCTTCGGCAGACTTGCCCCCCCCCCCCAGCAGTCTCAAAATTTTTGTGAGTGAACTGTTTGCGTCAGTCAACGGCTTGAACCGACGATCAATTGTGGAAATCCGAGAGTTAAATATATTTAACTTTTGCTTCGGATTGTATTAAGGGTAAATAAAAGATAAATTTCCCAAAATAGTTTTGTGTCTTATACAGTGTTATTATAAATACGGCGTTAGCGAAGCAAAGTGAAAATTTCGAATGTTAAGATAGTTATCATTGTCCACATCGCACTTTCGCTTATCCTGCCTCACACGTAATCCAGACCATACCCGCAGAACACGTGTAGGATTAGAAACCTAGAAGGATGTACGAAACTTAACCTTTTCCCAATTGTAACCTAACCTAAAGCCTGAAGGATGAACAGTAGAAGGAAGTATTCAAATCTAACCTTTCTACGAACCAAACCTAACCTCACTCAACACATCATGTAAATGAGAAGAGCATTTTCGAATTATTTTCAAGTACAACTAGGACATTTAATTTGCCTAAGGAGATTTTTTATTCGTCTTCGGAACGGACGAAATAACCAGGATTAAGTGAAATGAGTCAACATAAGGCTGCACAGTAGTTTAGAATCAATTTTAAGTTAAATTTACATTGAATTTCCTTTTTTTTTGTTTGTTGGCTAAATGGTTCAATTTTAAAGGAAATGGAATTCAATACCAGTGTATATCTTCGTTAGTTAATAATTTTCATTTTTCAGAATTTGAGTATTCATGTAAATTCACAATGTATGATGCTTTAGCTCTATTCGGAATATGAAAACCTTCCTATTTTCAACAGCGACAACAACACAACGAAAGATCTTTCTGCGTGGGAAAAATTAACAAGCTGTAAGTGTATCAAAAACCCAATTTTCCTTATATTTTTATGAATTTATCAGATGAACTGAATTTATTCGGGTGAACATTAGCATTTAATACATTGTCAATGGACGTATATAGAGCAAAATATTTCTAGAGAAAATGAATTTGTCAGGATATTAGCGTAATCACGCCACGTAAATGTAAATTAACACTTTCCTTGTTCTCCGTAGGAAAAAAATAAAATTTATTTAAAAATCTTTATTAGTTTTACGTTCACAAATCTTTTAATTTACTGGAAGACTTTAAGACAACTACTATGAACAAGGATCGCGGAGCTCCAACGAAGTTACAAGTTGCACTCAGGTCGAAGACTGACTTTGGGTTGATCGATTATGTTTGGATGAAGCCTCTGGTATTGGGCGTCGTTGGTGACAGCGACGTCTGCTGAGTCCAAAAGTCCAACGCTGGCGTGGGATCTGTTTATCGATGAATTGATTTAGGCGACTTGAAGTCTGGTGTACCGAACTTGATCTGTTTATTGCCGAATTGTAGAATTGGGCGACTTGCTGTCTGATGTACTGAACACGACACCATTCCCATAGGAATGTTTAGTCTGGTAGTTATTGTTTGTGCCGATGCCCATTATGACGAGTCTTGACTATTGTAAGATGAGTGTGGGCGCGGTCATAAAATATTTATAGGTTTATAGCATGCCTGGTCTTAACTCCTCCCCTCTTAAATGCGGGCGTCCTCGCTCGCTACTACATACTGTACGGGTGATACGGGTGTGATCGGCATGGCCATCGGTGGATTGCTTTCTGTTGGTCTGTGGATGCATCGCTTCTTGAATACCCAGTAGATTATTGCTGTAATACTCAAGAGTGCTAAAATGATCCAGTAGGATGATGAAATGATTACGTTATTAGTTTGAATTTTTTCCAAGTTATTTGTATTGTTCAGATGTAGTTCTTTAATCATTTCCAATGATAAGATCTCGCCTTGGTGTTTTTTATCTGATATAAGTTGTAGTAGTGGCGGCTGGACTTCGACTTCACGTTTGGTCTTCATGATGTACCACGCATCGTCTATATTGATGGTTGCGTTTTGCGACTGGATCACGAATGTTCCGTCCAACGTAAGATTTTCTCCGTCAATGTTGATGGTTCCTTTAAATTGGTTTGGCAAAAGTGTGCCGGGAGCCACCTCTGAATGCGTTTTAACATGTTGATTGTTCGTAGTTGGGCAATTTGGTTTTTATACCATACACCCATAGGGTGAAATGGTATATTAAAGTCGCTAAAATGTATGTAACAGGCAGAAGGAAGCTTTTCCGACCCCATAAAGTATATATATTCTTGATCAGCATCAACAGCCGAGACGATCTAGCCATGTCCGTCTGTCCGTCCGTCCGTCCGTCCGTCTGTATGAACACCTAGATCTCGGAGACTATAAGAGCTAGAGCCACCAAATTTGGTATGTAGACTCGTGTCATATGTACGCTTATCGAGTTTGTTTCAAATGTTTGCCACGCCCCCTACCGCCCCCGCAAATGATATAAAACCGATTTTCTTAAACACCATAGCAACTAGAGACACAAAATTTGGTATGTATATTTGCTTAGTAAACGCGCACATTTTGTATTTGTAAAAATTTTGCCACGCCCCCTACCGCCCCCGCAAATTAAATAAAACCGATTTTCTCAAAACCTATTTTAGCTAGAGACACCATAGTTGGTATAAATATTTGCTTAGTAATTGCGCACAGTTTTGATGTGTAAAGATTTTGCCACGCCCCCCTCCGCCACCGTAATTTGAAAAAACTCGATTATCTCCCGTAATTTTCTACCTTGTGCAATCAAATTTAGCACACTTAAATTTGATACTAATATCAAGCAAAATACCAAATTTGATTAAAATCGGAATAAAAATAGCCAAGTTATGCATATAAACGTTTTTCCATATGGCCGGAGTTGGCCGTTGGCTGGTGGGGGCGCTAGGGTGCTCGAATGCTTGAGTGAGCGAAATACTAAGATATGCTTCTAAAAAGCGTGAAAACAGATTTTTTTAAAAATACGAAAATGCATTGGTTATTATAAATTTAAAATATTTGTTTTACTGGTGTATGGTATATCCAAGTCGGCGAGACGACTTACTTACTTCATTTTCTGTAGAAATACGCTCCTATACATTTGCTATTCTTTAAGTCTATTAAATCTTCCAGTTTACATAGTATCTTATTATTTAGATTTTTACATTTGTTCTTATTAGCTAACCCGAAATGTTGTTTATTACATTTTAGTATATGTCCATAGTCTATTTTTTCTATTGTTTTTTCATTTTTTATGGGTAGTGCAATAATTTTTTTACATTGTTCTTTTATTACCCTAGGAATACTAACAATATAAAGAAGGGCTCTGCCATCAGATGCAATGCTTACTTCGGCAAATTCTATTAGCTCTTCAATATTTACAAACGTTAGGCTTTCTTCGGCAATTGATTCAATGATATTTATTTCTGCTGGTGATAGAATTAAAGAATTTATGGTATTGGCCTTAGCCCAATCTATTACATAAATGACATTAGTGATTTCTTCTCTCAATAAGCTTAATTTGTATTTTGACATTTCTATTTCTTTTGCTTTATCTTCTGTTTCGGATTTGTTTTTAAGTAACAAAGAGTTAGTTATTTTGACCAAATCATTTATCTTATTTTCTACTAGGTTATTTATTATTACTTGTTTGTTATTATTCTTTAGCTGTTCATTGATTTTATCGATTACAATCTTGTGATCTTGGTGATCTGGGGTACCCGCGAGCCACTTCCACGCTGTTCCAAGTATATCGAGAGAGCGTTTTGCTCTAAATCTCATTGGCTTTAGTCGTTCGATTTCATTCTCGATTCGAGTTATTTCGTAAATTAAAAAAGGGTAGTACGGATTTGTTTTCGTTTTATTTTGTACAACCTCCTTCAATACTGACAATGCCTGTTGATAATTTTCTATCTCTACCACGTGGATGATCTTAAAGGTACCATTCTGCCTTGCTGCTATTCCGGTTTCCAACATTACCACCCTAGATTTTGAGTAATCCAAGATAGTCGTGTGTCCCCAGCATGCTGGTAACAAGATTAACCTGTCGAAAAAGGATGTTGATCAGTATTTTAGCTGATTCTTATGCACTATCCTGCCTGACATGGTTTTAACCTTTGTATTCAAATCTTCAGCTACTTTTTCTTTTTTATATCTTGGGGTTAGTTTAGAACCTAACCTTCTGTTGATCTTAACATATATTGTGTCACCTGGATCGTAAATTTTTATAGGTTCCTTTTTCTTATTGTGATATTGTAAATCGGAATCTTGCTTATCTGAAATTTTCTTTGAAATTTTTTGCCTTTCGAGTCCTAATTTTTCTGGTGAGTGCGCTAAGTGTACCGCAAAGAATGCTTCTATTGTTTTTTTATTAGTGGTGCAATGGATCGTTTTATTATACTCATCTACAGCTCTGAATATTAGGTCTTCAAATTCCAACTCAGGATGCTCAACCTTTAAACATCTCATAATTTCTGTGAATTTTGAATGGAATCTTTCTACTTGGCCATTGCTAGACGATGTATATGGTGGGGTTGTATGGACATTTATGCCTAGCTGATCATTCAAAAGAAATTTTATTGACGCGGAATTCAGGGATTTCTCAATATCCATGACTACCGTTTTGGTCACGCCGAAAGCTACTAATAACTCGCGAAGTGGTACCTTTAAATGTTCCGCTGCTTTTGAATTAACTAGTTTTATTTGCACATACTTTGAGAACTTGTCTATTGCTGTTAGGATAATTTTATTCTGTGTTGAGTACAAATCTATGTGTATGATTTCTCCTGGATAACTAGGAATGGGTGATGGTTGAATTTCTTGATTTGGGGGTGTCTTTGGTATTTTGAAAGTTTGCATGTTTACTACTGCTTCTATTTTCTTTTTCATACCGGGGAAAAAAAATTTCGATAAAATTTGTTTTTTGTTCTCCAATGCGTTTCTATGGGCTCTAACATGTTCTTTTGCTATGATTTCTGCGTGAATCTGGCTTTATAGTTCCTAAAATGTTCCGGAAATATGGATTGGATCTTTCCCATAATACCTTCGGAAGTGAAGATACCATTTACTATTCTAGGATCCATTTTTGCTTTTAAAATTGTTACAAGATCACTCTCTGAATAGTTTCTCCTTACTACTGTATGTCTATGGTATGTAGGGAACGGTAATTCGAATGTCGTTGATTCGTTATCGCCGGTGAGAATTATTAATTGGTTTTTAAAGACGTTAATGGGAATGTCCATTGTTGGTATAAGTTCATGACCTGAGCTCTCATCGCTATGCACAGTGGCTGCTGACGTGCTGCTAGCATTTATGCTAGTAGGATTTCTAGAAAGTGCGTCTGCTACTACATTTGAGCTACCCGGTTTATACTTCAACTCATAATTGTACTCCTCCAGGTAACTTTTCCACTTTTTCAACTTTGCATTGTTGTTCTTCGGACTAAGTGCATAGGTAAGCGGTTGATGATCAGTGTAGATGGTCACTTTTGACTTACTATAGAGATACATCCTCAACTTTTCCAAGGACCATACTATGGCTAACATTTCCCTCTCGTTTGTAGCATAATTTTCTTTTGTTTTAGATAACGCTCTAGATATAAATGTAATCGGTCTCCCGTTTTGTTCTAGTGACGCACCTATTGCTATATTCGAGGCATCTGTAGTCAGATGGAATTCTTGATTGAAATCGGGATTTGCTAATACTACGTCTTGTGAAATTAATTAATTTTTCACTTTCTCAAAAGAGTCATATTCTTCTTTGCCAAAACGAATTTCGATTTTATTGGAAATATTCTTTTTAGTTCTACCATGTTCGCCACGCAATAAGGCTGTAAGGGGTCTTGCTAATTTAGCAAAATCTTTAATGAATCTCCTATAATAGCTGGCTAAACCCAAGAAAGACCTTAGTTGTTTTAGGTTCTTTGGTGTGGGGAAGTTTTTGATAGCCTGCACTTTTTCTGGGTTGGTTTTAACACCTTCCCTTGATATTACTACGCCTAGGAAATCAACACTATGTTTGAGGAATTTGCATTTATCTACCTGTACTTTCATGTTTGCTTTTGACAAAGTAGAGAATACTTCGGCCAAATGACGAAAATGTTCTTCCTCAGATTTGCTGAATATTATGATATCATCGATATAAACATAGCATATTTTTCCTATATGTTCTCTTAATATGTCATCAAGGGCTCTTTGAAATATTGATGGGGAATTTTTCAAACCGAAGGGGAGTCTGGTAAATTCATATTTCCCTCCGTTTACAGCGAACGCTGTTTTCTCAATATCAGATTTCTTTAGAGGAATCTGATGAAATCCACTTTTCAAGTCGAGAACAGAGAAATATTTGTTGTTGCCCAATTGAGCAATCATCTCTCCAATTTCAGGAATTGGATATTTATCCGAAATGGTGACTGTATTTAATTTCCGATAGTCAATGACCATCCTATATTTTTTCCTTCCCAGACTGTCGCTTTTCTTTGGGACAATCCAAACAGGGGAATTATAAGGCGACCGTGAGGGTCGTATTATACCATCTTGTAGTAATTCTTGAATTTGTTCTTCAACTACTTCTCGCAACGAAGCTGGATACGGGTAATGTTTTGTATAGACTGGAGTGTCTGACGTCGTTCGAATTTCTCCTTGGACATTGGTAGCGTAAGTCAACTTCATGTCTGGGCTCGCGAACAGCGATTTGTATTCCTCTTGAAGTGCTTCTAGCTTTAATTTTTGCTGACCCGAGAGTTGATCTGAATTGATCGTGTGGACTTGCTGAGTTTGCATTTGTCTCATTTTAACAACATGAGAGTTGTTGACGTTTAATAAATTTTTTCCCACATCTATAATGGCATTAAGTTCTTTTAATGTATCGTTGCCTAAGATTCCATGGAACGATTCCAAATTTGGCAGTAGAAAAAAGATTATAGGTTTGTTGGGTTCATTAAAAAGACCCAAATGGACATGTTCCGAAATTAGGATGCGTCCACTTACAGTTCTCGCATAGAACTTGTGCTCGTTTGTTTTTACATTTCTGGCTATTTCTGGTTGGATATAATTTTTATTTGAACCGGTGTCTGTTAAAAAATTGTATACTGTTCCGTCTTTGTCCCGGACTACAAAGTACGGCAAAGAGGAACATTTCATCCTAAAAAATTGACAGTATCCTCAATTTGTGGGAGAGGATCTTGGACTATGGTTTGTGATACCTCTTTATTTTGCGGAATTAACTCGGACATATCACCTTGAGCGGTGAAATATTCTTGCTGTTGCTGATACTCTGAAAACTGTGAATATGGAACTACTTGGAAATAGTCATCTTGCTCTTGATATTCTGACTGAACTTCGGACATATTAACCTGAGGTTCTTCTTGCATTGGAGTACTATATGATTCATTTTGTGCTTCAGCTCCAATGTGGAACTGTCTTTGAATTTTATTCGGAAAATTTGTTATGGGCTGATTTACTCTTTTCAACAAAATTGGCTGTTGTGAGGGATTGGTATTTGGTCTGTTTATGTAATTTACTTTTCTGGTCATGATGGAACCGTCTACTTCCATTGGAGTGGGTTTTGGTTGCGGTTTCGGGGTGAATGGTCTAGGTGGTGCATTAAAAAATGGCTGGTTATTATTACGGAACGGATTATTCTGAGGAATATTATAGCTCTGTATCTGTCTGGGATTATACCAGTTTGTATTAATGTGTGGTTTAGGTGGAAGTACTGGAGGGTACTGTGGTTGAGGGAACATATTGTTCTTATTGTGTTGTACTGGTTTATGTGATATTTTCGGACGAGGGTATTGATAACCGAGGCCGATAGAATTTTAGGCGCGTTTATTATCTACTGCATCTATTAATTGCAATGCATGTTTTAGATTAAGAGGCTGCGCCATACTTAATCTGTCTGCTAGATCACCATTTAAGCCTCTAATAAAAGTATCTAAAGCTCTGTCCTTTATTTGTTTTGACATGACCATTCTAACTTCTGGGCTGTGTCCCATATTCTTGATTTGATCAATAATTAAGGACATTTGTTGGTGGACTGCAAAATAGAATTCATGGATGGTACTATTCTTCTGGCTCATGGAAAATAATTGGTATTCCAGTGTACCTAGGTCTCGTCTATCCGAATACTCTTCTAAAAGACATTTCGAGATTGCATCCCAATGCAATGCGGTATCATTTGCTTTCAACACTGAGTCTGCATGACCGGTAATTTTGTCTCTAGCCGTCAACAGTATCGCGAAATATTTTGGTGTTCCCTGTAAGGGGAGCAAAAACCTCCATTATGCGTGAAGCTGTAGAAAACCATGTTGTAAACTCTGCTGGATTACCTGAAAATTCTCTAAGTCCTTTCACTAAATCTGGAACCCTTTCCAAATCGTTCCAATTGTCACTTAAATTTGGGGTTAAATCTTTATATACTGGGTTTTCTGATTGCGACGAGTTCAAGCGCTCAATATAATTCTCCATTCTAGCTGCTAATATAACATCTATAGCTGCTTCTAAGCCTTGGATAGAAACTGCTTCTATACTTCTACCTGCAGAACCTGAGGTTGATGCCATTTGTGGCTCTGTAGCTTGACGATTTCCTGGCTGAAGAACTGAGGCTTTTACCCAACTATCATCAGGCATTTTTCAATTTAAAAGGGGAAGTATTTCACTTAAAACGACAACGGATACGTAACACAATCGCGTCGAATATGTAATCGTTTTTAAGAATAAGCAAGTTCGCGGCGCTGTTGGATATGGCTTTTGGTTCACGGATAATTGTTAGTAAGGATAAATATTTAGGGTTAGTTGATTTTTTTTTTTTTAAAAACTTAACTTATTGATCTCTTCTTTTGATTCTTTTGTTTTTCTTTTAAAACTTAGCTTATTGATTTTCTTCTTTTAATTCTTTTGTTTCCTTTTTAGGATTTAACTGATTGATTTTCTTTTTTTAACTTTCGTTTTGATTCACAATTTTTCTCTTAAATCTTATCTTCTTAACTTACATTATTACTAGCATCTTCGGTGCTTTACTGATCGGCTTGTAGGAGGGCTCGCTTTTCCAACGTTGAAGGTACTCACGCTCCTGGGCAAACACTTTCGGGTTATCAGTTTTCCTCGGAACGGATCTTGGAGGAAATTGCAGCGATTGAATTTTTGACCCTGTCTGATTCTTAGCGTAGTTCGATATAATGTTTTTTTTCGTTGACACTTAAGGCATTTAACGCGTTTTATTGGTCACGATCACTGATATCTTTCACTAACACTCGATCAAGTTTTGTTTAGCAGGGTCCCTGCTCGGGCGCCAATTAACACTTTCCTTGTTCTCCGTAGGAAAAATTTAAAATTTATTTAAAAATCTTTATTAGTTTTACGTTCACAAATCTTTTAGTTTACTGGAAGACTTTAAGACAACTACTATGAACAAGGATCGCGGAGCTCCAACGAAGTTACAAGTTGCACTCAGGTTGAAGACTGACTTTGGGTTGATCGATTATGTTTGGATGAAGCCTCTGGTATTGGGCGTCGTTGGTGACAGCGACGTCTGCTGAGTCCAAAAGTCCAACGCTGGCGTGGGATCTGTTTATCGATGAATTGATTTAGGCGACTTGAAGTCTGGTGTACCGAACTTGATCTGTTTATTGCCGAATTGTAGAATTGGGCGACTTGCTGTCTGATGTACTGAACACGACACCATTCCCATAGGAATGTTTAGTCTGGTAGTTATTGTTTGTGCCGATGCCCATTATGACGAGTCTTGACTATTGTAAGATGAGTGTGGGCGCGGTCATAAAATATTTATAGGTTTATAGCATGCCTGGTCTTAACTTGTATATTTTTTTTCTCTATTTTTTTTTAATTTTTTTCTCTCTTCAACTAATGTGAAAAGTTTAATTATAGTAAAGTTAGGAAATCATGAATATTAAGTAGTAGAGTATAGTAATTTATAAGAATCAACATGCAACATTTGCAACCTTTATAATCGGATTGACTTGGTACGAGGCTCATGGGAGGGTGGGCCGACGCGGAAGCGCATTATCATCTATAACGCCTGCAAGAAATGATGTCTTAAACCCTTTTGTATTCTTCTCTAATAAAAGTCCAGGCAAGGGATTCGGTAAATATGGATAGCCGACATACATAAAATACGCTGTGAAAATACTAGCTATTACGTTCACAAAGAATCCCCCCACAGGCTGTTTTTGCTAGTTGTTAATGAATCCCATTGAGCAGTCATATGCATACTAAACATCTTCCCTAAAGTCTATCACGCGTTCTCAATAGAATTCAAGTGGTTCGGGTAACTCTAGTTGGAAATCGAGGTATAGTCCTGGTGGACCAGCGGGAGTAGGTTTATTCGTTCTGCCTCCATTTTATTGAGCAAAAGGATCGCAGTGTCACTAACCTTTGTGTTTTGCTGACTTATGTCGACAGTTGCAGGATGCAAACCAGGAGTGTTAGACTGCTACTTTATTTTATTGATATATATGTGTAGTTCTCTTTAGCTAAAACATATATAAGGCGGGATGTCCCAATTTTTTTGAGATTTTGTCGTCATGTGTCAGGTTCTATTGCATATTTTCCGCTGCTATTGTTCACACTTGTCGACCTTTCACTCTCGTGGTTACTGGCGAAGTCCTTAATCCGGTGGTGAATCCGGTCAGTGAAGATTTAACGCCATTACCATCTTTATAGAACGGTACCAAATGCAGTGTCTGATTTGTTTGGACAATTATCAATTTCTATGGATATTGACGAAAGTTTCAATAGTTTTGAGAGCCCCGTGAACAAACCCAAACAAACATATATTTGTTTCTAGGCTATATTCGGAAGAAAGATTTCTTCCGAGTATCGCTTTGGAAAAGATTTACTTTTTTATTCTCCGGACATTTCATCCTTTAAAATAAGTGTTTCTGCCAATATCTTTGTAGTAGAGTAGATTTTTGGTCGAAGCATTTAACAGCGAAAAAATATACTGTGAAGAAGAATAAACGGGCACCGATTCGCATGCCAACAACAACTAACACTATTCCTACCACATCAGCAACTGTTGCCGGATGAATAAGTTGCTGCCTTCTATGTCACAATACAGTTGTTTTGATGACCTTCTAGGCAAATCTTTATCTCAAGCCAATCCTGTCTTAAATTAAAATAAAAAATTTTTAAACCATATATTTTTATTGGATTCCTCCAATTGCGATGTCTGTAGAATCGAACCATTTGATCTTACTGAAAACAAGTTACATACTTACATCGTGCAATTTCATCTTGTGCAAATGCTTTATTTAAGCCTATTTTTTAACTTTTTTTATTGTCTGTCTAATCTTCCGTTGTTTCATCTATTTAACAGGAGACGTCATTATTCCTCTGCATAAAAGTGACAAAAAGTCCGAACGTAAGGGGTATTTTGACATTGTCCGCTATTCCCAAAGCTTTTGAGAAAAATGTAACTTCGCAATTGTCAAATATTTGCAGCTCTATTATTTTGCCATCCCAACATGAGTTTATGAAACTTAGAATTTACCTTCTTGACAATCTATTGATTCAAAAATGCCAAACAAACTGATGTCATATACACAGACTTCAGCAACGCTTTTAATTCTGTAAATCACACCCTATGACATTTCAAACTGAACGACATCGGGTTTTCACCTTTCTTCGTTTCGAGAATATTTAACAAATAGAATACAGAAGAAAATTTTTAAGTCTTCTTATTCCAATTCCATTCTTGTGACATCGGGTATACCTCAAGCTAATCATCTTGGCCCCCTGCTCTTAACACTATTCATTAAAGTTCTCCCATCAGATATTATTCATTCACGTGTGCTTATGTACTTTGTGTCACTCAATGAAATGGATTTATTTATTCAGCTACAAGCTGGTCTTAAAATTTTTTAAATTTAATCTATAGAAATGTAAGGTAATGACTTTTCATCGTTATTTTCCTCAACTGATTTTTTTTTTTAAAAAATAGTCCTTAAGAATCTTAATCATCAATTAACTTTTAACACCCATGTTTTTATCGCGGTCGTAAAGGCCATGTGAATTCTCATGTTCATTAAAAGATGGTCAAAAAATTTGTCCAAAAAATTTGTAAACTTTTTTTTCGCTTGTCCTTCCTATTTTAGAGTATGGATCCTTGCATTTGGTCAACACAATATGAGTCGCACCAGACTAGATTTGAATTCGTTCAAAAGCAGTTCTTGCTATTTGCCCTTCGTGGCTTAAGCTGGGATCACGTCAATTACTTGTGTATTCTAGTGGACATCTATTGGTTAACCTTCCTTCTTTAATTAACTGTAGAATTATGCTTGGTGTTATTTTTATGCACAAGCTCCTAAATGGTGATATTGACTCGCCTGAGTTATTGGCACACGTTAATCAATCGGTACCATTTAAGCGAATCAGACATGCTTCCATACCTTTAACCCTTACTCGCTGTTCTACTATCCATGCCATGCATGAAACTTTTGGAGTCCTCTGCTCTGATTACAACGTGCTATTCCTATTATTCAAAGTCTTTTCTTAATTTACTTAAAAATCTCTCCTCTCGTATTTAGTTCATTCATAGCTCGGATGAGAAGTGGGCAGCTTTCTTATTGGGACCGTGAGTCATGATTTTTCCTTGTATCATATGGGCCACTTGAACATTCTCGTAAAACGTCTTAAAAGCCAAGTTATTTATTTATTTATATTGATTTGATTATTATTGTTGGCCCCTCAAATCCATTGCCAATGACTTGGCCAATGTCCGAATAACGGAAGTTAAATAAAGTTCATCTATTAATCGAGGCAAAACAAATTTGTAACTTAAAACAACTCGGCTGTTAATGCTGATAATGATAAAAAAGACAAAAAGTATAAGATTAAGGTAAAAGAATATGTTAAAATGCGTAATCTCTCGAAAAAAACATCTTAAGGCCAGGGCTATCGTGTTGGGCTATCATATTAGGATAAGGACAACAAATCAACTCAAAAGAACGTCGAAGATATAAGTCAGCACTTATTTTCAAAGTGGCCCACTTTTTGGATAAAAGAAACAAAGCAGCATTTTAGTCCTTTTTAAAAGTAAATTGTGAACTGAAAAAAAGAAATATCTCAGTGCCAGTAAAAAATGATAATGGTCAGACGGCAAATAGTTCTAATACACATAGATTAAAATCGAGTCTTTAATACAAATATGTCAGAAGATCATCGATCTTGTAGCACCGCCAATAAAAATACATAACACATTTTTTAATTTTAAAGCGATCCAAATTTTTATTGACATTGGCTCTAGCATTTATGGTCTTTGAGATCTATGTTCAGGGTCACAGCCCGTGGATTTCCCCAATAGTGATTGCTTTTAAAGGAAACGGTGATATTCGACTGTGTTTGGATATGAGACGCGCCAACCGGGCGATCCTTCGGGAAAACTATCAGACTTTGCCGTTTTGTATGGAGCTATACGATATAGTGGTCTGATCGCTGAATCCGATATATACAACGCCCGCAGTATATACAAGCTTACATACAAATTTTCTCTCTGTAGCTCTTACGGTCTAGGAGGGTTTGCGTTGATCCAGACGGACGGACGGACGGACATGGCTATATGAACTCGTCTCGTCGTACTGATCAAGAATATATACTTTATATAAAATTACCATAGTCCGACCATATGGTCGGACATGCTACGTTCTATGCGTTGCACACTTCTGACAAAACCCAATATACCCTTTTTGCAAGGGTATAAAAATCAAAAAAGATAGTTCCGAATGAAAAAGTGTAGTGAATTATAAATTTGCATGAATTTCATTATCATTTACAACAAAAGTAAAAGAAATTAAATAAGCTCTCCTCTCATCGAGCCGTGGATCTCATGTTCGACGGCCAAAAGAAGCCAAAAGAAAAAAAAAATTTATTATTTTTTTCTGTGCGAAATTTTGTTCGATCCCAAGGCGCAGCGAAGCGAGACCGGCCGGAAAAATTGGGTAAGTGCCCAGTAGTCCATAGTTATTAGGCACATCTTAAATCTCCAGTGATCATCCCAATAGGTCGGTTAGATTGAGCTGCGCAGGAGCACTTGCCGCCCCTGTCCACATTTTTTATCTGTACTTGTCCACAAGAAAGAATTTGTCCCGCCGGCCCATGAGACGCCGAGGGAAAGTCGAGAGGGGGGAGCACCTGAAAGAGTTCCAAGCCAGAGTCAAGGAGACGGTGGAAGAGTGGTCGATAGCGTGCGCTTTCTTTTCTTTTTCCACCCATCGCTCCACATGGGAGCAGCCAAATTTGGGCTGACCGGAAAAATTTGGCCCTCAGCTCCGTTAAATCTTTATGCGCACTCCGAACCCCAAGTCATCAGCGAACTCGTCCATCTCGATTTAACTCAAATAAATTGTCAGTCTTTTTTTCTTTGTTTTTTTTACGTATATTGATTGGTTAATGTATATTGATTTGTTAATTTATTCAAGTTGCTAATTTTCTTATTTATTTATTTATTTATTTCCTTATTTATTATTTTGTTTATTTTTAGATATTTATTTTTTTGTCCTTTCGTTACCCGGTGTTCATTCCTTGTTTTTTTTTTATTATTATTTCTAAACCTTATACATGTAGGAACCGGTGATGAAGTACCGATAGACAGTAAAAGAACCAGAAGCGGTCATCGCTTCTGAAGCCAGTTCGTAGGGCCAGGCCGGCATAACATAATAATTAAAAGACGGTCACACTTGACTTCTAAGTTTGCAACGAAAGCGAGCACACGCCTCGGGACAGACCTTTCCTTTTCTTTTTTATATCAAAGCCATAATATTCAATTGTAAAACTAACTGCCAATAAAAACCCGGAAAATAAATACTACATACATACATATATACCAACAAATAATAGTCGGTAAAAAGAAAAAAAAAATTCCAGTTTGTTCCTGACCTTTGGGGTGTTTTTGAACAGAGGATATCTAGAGAAGAAAAAGAAAAGAGGTGAAAAGAAAACCATTAGTTAAGGGATAATGTTTCTTTCGATTTCGCTCCCTAAAACTCTAATAGGTAGGTGGGAATTGAAATCATCCTTATTTGACATTAAGACCACGTAATCTGATGAAGACATCTGATCAAGCATTCACCAAAGGCAGGATAGGGCAAAAAACAAAAATCTTTTATTTTAATTATAGTTAATAATAATGAAGATACAAAAAATGCAAGGCTGATTTTTTTAAAGGGAGAAATGGGAAGACAGGGGCGCGACGACTCCAGGATGACGATGTTGTAGGATATAATGGTGATATTAATGGGGTGGCACACCTCATCGATATGCCCTAAAGGAAAGGGAGGGCCCGTTCGACCTCGATAATCCAGAAGAGGAGGTCCGGTGTCAAATGGAGCGGCGACGGCGACATCGTTCCTGTAGGGTGTTGAAGTAAACAATTAGTAAGTTTGTTTGTATGGTAGTGATTGTGCAGTTAGTATGCTTAAGGGATGTTTTGTGGAGTGGCGTCTGAAGGAATCCCGACACAGACGCAGGGATTTCTTTAATGGTAGTGTGTTCATCTGTTCGTCCATTACCTGTTCGTTTATTGTTGCAGGTATTGGGAAGGGTTATCGTAACTCGACCGTCTCACGACTTCGATAGCTAGCCGGTGTAGCCCTATCGATACATGCGGGACAAGTGCGAATATTATTTTTTTATCAGCAGGTCCATAACAAGGGCATCTCCCATCCTTGAAGACGAGTACCACCGAGACGCAGGACGGACACACACAGGAGCCATTGGACAGCCAATTCAACTGGATCAATCGGCCGTTCGTTTTCCATTTAACCTCAACATTAGCCTCTTAGAATAAGTGATTGTATTTTGTTTATTTATTTTAGGTATTTAATTTATATTTGTATACGTCCCGTTGCCCTGGTTAGGCTCTATCAATATTGTAGAAAAAAATGAAAATTGTTAGAATAATATATATAACTGAAAATAAGGAAAAATGTCTGAGTGATCTCTTGTCTATATAGGGTAGATGACGACTGGGCTAGTCCTATAGAACATGGGGGCTGCCAAGAGGCCCAAGAGGAAGGGTGGGTAGATCTAGTGAACATACCAGCTGATAATTAGTTCCAAAGTCCATCTCCCAGTCGAGTGTAGCGTTTTCCATAATTTTGAGATTTACCCGATTAATCCATCCATCGAGGTCGAATCCATTCCTGAATACCGGGGTTAGCCGGTGATCGATGATGATTGCAGAGAGTGAAATAATCGGATCATAACAATCCACATGTATGTATATACTTTTGCGCAAGAATGCCTGAGCTAAAGGTTTTGTAAAGAGAATTGCAAATTTGGGCTCTTTTAATTTTTCGTACATTCTCTGGCACTTGATCTCCGGTTTGTGATCATCGTTCGTTATCTCCTCGTTCGATATCCAGTTTGAGAGAAAACTGTATTCTCAAAATAATTAAATTCATTGTCCTCTTCGCCTTTTCAACAAATAGACAGATGGAAATATATCAACGCACTATCAAACAGCTTAATAAGGATCAAATATTCCGAATCTTTACTATTTAGCTTGGTATGGCTTAAATGTTGGTTACCATCATTCGGTTTAACCTGCCGACGATGGCCAGTAACAAAATAAAACATATTTTAATGGACCCTGAATGTACATTCTATTTCATAATTTGTATACTGATCATGCATTGCAGGAACTCAAACTTCTACTCAAAATACATTTTTCTTATTCCCAAAAAACTTGGATACAAAAAAACAAAGGAATTTTTATATTGACCAGAATTAATTCTCCTTTTACAATACTTAAACATATGCTTCATGATTAATGGCTGCATTATGTATTTTTTTAGTGTTGCTTTTAAAGCGATTACTGTAAGCGAAGTAAATCTTTCACTGAATTTAATCGTAATGCAGACCGATGCAAATACTAAAATTTTGACGAGGTTATAAAAAGGAGAGAATCGCAGCATGATACTGATCGATCGTGCCTTAATATTTTAATACGTTTTAATTCTTTATAATAGTTCGTACATTGGGTTTGTATGTGAGGTAAAGGCGTGTAACACAGTTGTATGTCGGAGTTAAACTTTCATAAAATATAATAATATAATATAAATAAAAAAACAATAAAAGTGATACAACAATAGACAACAACAATAGCTAACTCGAACATACTGCCCGCAGTCCTTAGCCATAATATTTTTGCATGTTCCAAAACTTTTCTATAATAAATTTATTAATGCACAGACAGAACCTTTAAAGTGTCTTTTCTATTTCTTGTTCTTCTTCTTCCCCATCCCCTTTAACATGCGTGTCGCGTTTGGCTTGCATACACATATAGTTTATGTAGCGTAAACGGAAGGTGGTTTTATATGTATGCGCGTGCTCGATGATTCAAACAGCAGGCATGGTAGCATGCAGCAGGCAGCGCTGCCGGCAGCGGTTGACCAAAACCGGGAAATTTTAGGCTCTGATAAATCATATGGTAATACTATCACATTAGTGAATTTCATAGCGATACTCCAACTGCTTCACCTACTTTTCGTATACAGTAGAGCTGTTGAAACATCGATGTTTGGCCACATCGATGCTTCGATGTTTTCGGGAAAAAGCATCGAGTATCATCAGTAATATGTGGTACATTTTTTGTTTTCTATATATATGCCTTCATACCTAATTTAACTGCCGCCGTGTGCAGACGTGTTTTTTAATAATGCATCCGCAAAATTGGGTAAAAAAAGAAAAGTCTGCGTTTGCAAGGATGACTAGGGCTCTCAGTCGCCTCAGAGACGCCTATTTACAATCATATTGCTATTAGATTACTCTAATAATTTTTTATACTGAATTGCAACAACAAAGTGCGTAATTTTTACAAAAGCCATGTCCACCAATTCCGGGCCCAAGCTCTCTCGATCCCCACCAGCAACAGCTACAGAACTAATTGTACAACAACAATACGACGTCAAACTCTCGGTCCAACGCAACAACGCGTACTTTTCGGTGGGTGTCATTGACCCACCGAATGCTAACAGCAAGCAATAACACCAAGAAAGAGCCAGCCACTCAGCAATTAACAGCAACCTACCGTGGAGAGAGCAGTGTGCTTCTCCATCAGTATCGATAACTGGGTCACCGATTGCCAACCAACGCGTCAGCTCGTTGACAACCAACCAGCACCGTCAGCTCGTTGACAGCAACTACTGCAACGTCTGCCGAAGTAATGTCCCCTGCCTGACAATCAACGACAAGTCGCCCAGAGAGTCAGCCACAATAGTAAACCCAACGACTTCATTAAATGGAATAGGACAGATATATTAAAAATTAAGACGAGTAGCACCCCTTAGCGGGAATCGTTTTAAAATTCTTGCCGATCAGCAAGACG
>JAEIFP010001206.1:0-12463 GCA_018903935.1 Drosophila insularis | reverse complement strand
GAATGTTTGAAGTTTTGGTCAGATGACGTGTAAAATTGTTGCTGGGAATATGTTGACAAAAGATTATTTTAGTTTGGTAATTTGCATATGTGAAATATTGAATTGAATTGATTATGATTACGGTAAGAGTAAATGTTAAAAGTTTGTATGAAAGAAATGTTGATCTGAATGTCAGAATGGTTATCCGTCTAGAAGAGAGGATGGTTATACGTCTAGAAGAGACGATGGTTATCCGCCCAGGAGAGACGATGGTTATCCGTCTAGAAGAGACGATGGTTATCCGTCTAAGAGATACGATGGTTATCCGTCTGGAAGAGACGATGGTTATCCGCCTAGGAGAGACGATGGTTGTCCGTCTATGAGAGACAATGGAATTCCGTAAGATAGACGATGAATTAAGTTTGGAAAATTTGAAATTAAAATTGAAAATATTACACGAGGACGTGTAAAGGTCAGGATGGCCGTGTCGGATAGTGTTGGTTAAGTAACTAATAAGTCAAAGCCTATAAGTTAGTTCCAATGAATTGACAGGTGTGTCAGTTGAAGCCCTGGTTGAGCATCTAAGCAACCTTAGCAACAAATGACGAGAGCTGTATTCAGGTCAGGTCCTATATAAAGGGGAGCCACGGGCTAGAGAGCTCAGTTAACAAACTTTCGGGGAACAAGCCGCACAGTTCGAGAATAACAGTGAAAAAGTAAAAGTGAAACAGTTCAAAGTGGTGTCCCGACATATACTGTGAGGAATATTATAAATGATAATAATATCCCACACAACAAACTAGCAGCACAGCAATCCAACGGTGTAAATAATGCACCAGATGCAAGATACAGCCGAGACACAAACCAAATGTACGATATACGACCAAGCTCGTTACTGGTCGATCGAACCAGTTCAAGACAAATGAGTTACGATCAAACAGGGTCGATCGAACCACACGCAACCGCGAGCGATTTCGTACAAGGGGGAAGATGCGTGGGAAGCATAATGCAAGAAGTCGGCAATTGCACGACATACGATACGGCTACGATCAAACACGGCCGATCGAACCGCACGCAACCGCGAGCGATTTCGTACAAGCGGGAAGATGTGTGGGAAGCATAATGCAAGAAGTCGGCAATTGCACGACATACGATACGGTTACGATCAAACACGATCGATCGAACCGCACGCAACCGCGAGCGATTTCGTACAAGCGGGAAGATGCGTGGGAAGCATAAGGCGATAAGACGGCAACCACATATACGACGTACGATGTACTATACGGTTACGATCAAACACGGTCGATCGAACCGCACGCAACCGCGAGCCATTTCGTACAAGCGGGAAGATGCGTGGGAGGCATAATGGGCGAAATCGGCTATGTAAGAGCAAACAAGTGCAAGCGAAAAAGGGCATTGGCCCAGTGAGACAATTTAAGAGCACAGAGAGGTCACAATAGAGATGCATGCATTAACATACAATGCATGTACGAATACGCTGAATAAGCATACACCCACAATACACGTATGCTATGCGAAGTTTGGGTATGACAAGCGGTTTAAGGGGAGCGACGGTCGACGGCAGCGCCGCCAGAAAAAGGGAAAGCAGCGAAGGTAAACGGGATACGTGTGGCGGCCAATGGGAAGGCGACGCCAACATAAGAAAGGGATGCAAATCTTTTTGTACAAGCGAGGAAGACAAGGACAAGGAATAAATGGGCGCGCAGCCACAGAGAAAGTGGACATATGCGCCAAGGATTTACGGGACTTTCACCACGCATAGCAACAAGTGTATGCGTGGGTGAAAGCAGAGGGCCGATGGAAATGTACCAGCTGTATAGCGGTATTACACCAATCTATTCCTGAGGCCGTGGGAGCTGCCTATATAAAGGCAACGCCCATCAAGCAAAAGGCATCAAGTCTACAAGTCGTGATCAACCAAGGGAGTTTTTAAGGCCTTACGAGTAACCTTGAAAGCTCAGACTATTGAAACAAAACAAGTGAAAGGATCAAGAAAAGTCCGAATAATTTGAGAAGGGCTTAATAGTAACCTCTCAAATTATCCTATAACCAGCAAGTCCTTGGAATAGGACCAGAGCACCGTGCCCAGGCAAGAAATAAGAAAAGTCAAACTGCTCCAGGACGATTCCCAGCATATTGGAAGGTACAAGGATATATCCTGTTACCGAAATTCCAGGATCTATATATCGTGACGAATACCAATTGCTGCGAGAATCCTGCCCTACAACAAACGGCCACAGGATTTATCCTTGGGGCTACGAGCACGCAAAGACCATCTTAGAAACGCAGTCAGAGGCATTGAGGTGGAAATAACATCCCTAGAAGATCAGAATACGCCAGGAGCGTGAGAGCAAAGCCAGAGGATATATCCTACGGCCAATTAACGCGCCGGTATTATTCTGAAAAGGGAGACATCAGACAGGATATTCATATCACAAGCCTGAAACAGGAACCAGAAGAGACACAAGGAACGAGAGACAGACCAGGATCGAGCGTCGAGGGACCCCAGTCATAAACAGCACTGCCCAAGTTCGGGACTCCTTTAGAGAAACTTGTCATATCCAACCAAGCCCATAAACAATCGTAAATAAACATACCACCAGAACTAATAATTAAACAAACGTGTTCTAATTTCACCGGGGCACAAAATAAATTTTGTTGTGCCGAACCTAGCCCAAGAGATAGCATAGATATCCCGAGGGACGAGAAAGGATCGTTACAACTGGCGCCCAACGTGCTATACTGGTGAAATTTAGAAACAACTACAGTTTGTAAATCAAAAAAAAAAGATCAAAATGGGAAAAGGATGGATTTACCACATGAAGAAGGAGGATCTGGTACAGACAGGCCAAAGGATCGCACTTGCCTGGGCACGATGCTCTGGTCCTATTCCAAGGACTTGCTGGTTATAGGATAATTTGAGAGGTTACTCGTAAGGCCTTCTCAAATTATTCTGACTTTTCTTGATCCTTTCACTTGTTTTGTTTCAAGCATGTGCATATATGGGTGTGCATTTATCTATACACATACATATATTCACATAAGTCCCCAAGCGGACTTACTTTGGCGACACCTGCCAGTAGCAGTGCCACTAGCATTGGGCTTTGGACTATTTTCAGCCAGCTTCGTTCTTGTTGGTGCCCGGGGAAGGGGGACTTGGCGCTATTTTGCCTCCCTCTGCCGCCCTCTTCATAGTATTGGTGCGTAGAATTCTCTCTGCTATCCGTTACGAGTGTGTCGCGCATCCCTGAGCTTGATGATTTGGGCAATCTCCTACGCCAACAGGAGAACACTTTCAAGAAGGAAGATGACGGCAAACCGCAGATTCGGCACGTGAACCAGAACATGATGCAGGACATAAGGCGCATGATAGAGCGCATGAGCTATCCGCAGATTGGCAAGTGGTCCCAGTGAGGCGCAAGCCGCGCGGAGGTCGGCCAGATGCCATTATAATCCAGGCGGAAGAGGGCATTTCGTATGCGCAAATGCTGAAAATGGTAACTAGACGGGACGACGGGCATCTAAATTGCATAAAAGACGGAGTTACAAGGGCCAAGAAAACCCAAAACGGCGATCTACTTCTAGATCTTAGAAGCAAAGATGGCGAGCGAAAAATTCATGAGCGCATGAGCGCTAACGTCTTCAACTTCCCTAGTGAGAAAGCTCGCCCTGGTTGTGGGCTGCTTCAGCTGCCAGATCGGGCAAAGAGTGTCCCAGCAAAGATGCTACAAATGCCTAGACTTTGGACATGTGGCCTTCAATTGCAAGAGCATAGTTTACAGAACCAGTTGGTGCTTTAGATGTGGGCACCCTTGCGATAACCACGCAAACTGCTACAACTGCGCTGAAGCAACCCTCGTCGACAGGAAGCATTTTGCCGGCAGCAAAGATTGCCTGTTGACAAGATCTGGCGCTCAATCAACAAAGAAGTCGGAAGAAGTTTCTTCAACTTAATCTAAACCATTGTGCAGTTGCACAGGATCTGTTGGCGCAATCAGCGCGGGAAGTAGACGCCGATATTGCGATTCTGAGCGAGCCGTATAAAGCAGGCGATGACACTCTATGGGCAATGGACTCGACTATCAAAGCTGCCATTTGGGTATGCGGACAAAACGTGCCGGCTATGGAGTCGATGTACTCGTCTCACGGCTACACTCTCGCGAAAATCGGGGATAAGTGATTTTGTTGCTGCTACCTAGACCCTAGTCTGAGCCTAACTGAATGCGAGAGGATTGTTGACTCCATCGCCGCTGGCGCGAGTGGAAAGCAATATGTTACAATCGCAGGTGATTTTAACGCTTTGTCCTAAGAATGGGGCGGCAGCTCATCAAATGCTAGGGGCGTGTTCCGCCCTCTCGAGGCCTGGGCGATCCTTAATATTGCTGTGCTAAACACTGGCTCCAAGTATACGTTTAACAGAGCGGGATATGGCTCTGAAATCGATGTTACATTCACAAGTGCCTGTCTTTTTCCCCACTTAAGCTGAAAACTATGCGATTCTTACACCTGGACGTCGCGACGTCATCATATGGTTTCGCAGCACATCACAAAGCTAATGGCGCGGTCCACTACGACACTCAAGGACGCTGAGTCCGTACCGACACAAAGTGGCTGATGTGGCAATTGTGTGATGTTAGCATCACCTCCGAGTCCCATGTGGCTCAGCATATGGCCGGAGCACGCCATCGTCGTCGGTTCAGGTGTAAGTTTGACTCTTAATGGCAGTCACATATATCGTATTACTTCGGATGGTTAAATGGAGCCCCTCAATCCTTCTGGCTGTTACATGAAGCATAGTGGCAATTGTAGCGGGATAGGCAATGGTTTAAATGGAATGAAGAAATCACCACTAGGAATAGGAATTAGACCATGTGCAGGGGCAGGAGCAGGAGCAGGACCAGGTCAAAGTCAACAGGAAATAGAATATATTAGATATATATTAGATAAATGCACACACATATATGCACATGCTGGACACTCACTGGACACGGAGAAGAAAAGTGGAATGTGTACTTCGTCGCGTCCCTGTTTTTCTGTAAAATTTCCGTCTTATCCGTGCTTGTAAATCTTGTAACCCTGCAACTTAATAGTTTGTTAGTGTAGCAGTCTCACTCTTGTTGTTACTCACGTTCCGCCGGCCGCCAGTCTGCATCGCAAGTGAAAAAATTAAATCATATTTTTTCCCGGCCTCCCGCCGCGTCGGTCCTTTGGTGGTCGGAGGGGTGCAGTGCGCCTTCTTTCTGCATCACCCAACTTTTTCCCCCGTATTTGTGTTAGTGGGGTGCCAGTCGCACCTTTTAATAAATTTTTCAACCTCCCACGCTGTAAGTAAATACACAATTGGTGCGTACCTGGTTCGACTCCGCTGTGAGGAATTAGAATTAGAATTAAAATTAAATTTCAAATTCTCCTATATTTGAAATTTAATCAATACAAGTGGCTTTTCTGCGATACTCCTTGGCACGGTAGTGGTTCAAATCCGCTGCGGGTAATCTAGGATTCAAAAATTATTTTTTATTTTTTTTTTATTTTTATTTTATAATTTTTTATCCGACCATTGCACACCGAGCGGCCCATATTTCCGCTGACAGCCTGAATTATCTAAAGGAAGCCGAGCCGGAGCGGTATAACTCCCAACGCCCACCAGAAGGAAATACCTGGTCGTCAGGCTGTAGGAAATGGACGGCGAGGAGCTAATGGTGTTTGGGCGTAGTAGATTGCTGCTACATTCGCCTCCAATCCATGGTGAGTTGCCCTTGCGAGCGGCTGCTAGCCAGCAAGAGGACACTCCAAAGAGATCTCGGGACGCCATGAGCCCAGACGGAGAAGCAGTTAATGCTAACGAATGTGCCCCACCGAAAACGTCAAAATTGCAGCCTGTCTACAATGAACTAGAGGAAATGGGTGTACTGTTGGAGGAGATCTCGGAGAGGATCAAGCCCGAGAAGGAAGGTGGCAAGCGGGCCATCACCAACGCCCTTCGTGAAAAGGTGGAGAGGCTGAAAGAGCTGCAGGCGGAAGTCAGCTCCCGGCTCAGCGGACATCCGACCGAGACAGTTCCATTGGAGGCATGTCCCAATTGCTCGAAGGCGCCACCTGAGCGTGCCAGTCATGGGCAGCAGACCGACGCAATGTCCCCCATGACCATGCTTTCCCGGCCCACTCAGACTTCACCACTGGCAAAGCGAGAAGACAAGGCACCAGGTCTGTCTGAACCAGCTGGACAGCAACTGCGGCAGCAGACTGCTCACGCATCAAAGCAGCGTCCTAAAAAACGGCACCCTGTGTAACCCCAGTAGCAGCAGCAGGAGTCACCTAAACCGCACCTCACAATCGCGGATCATGGATCATCCGAGGACAACCAAGGCTGGAAAACAGTCGGCCCACCAAAGCCTCGACGTGGTGGCTCCTCGAAGCAGGCCAAACCCAAAATCAGGCATAGACCGGATGCAATTCTGATCGATGCCAGCAGCGGGCTCAGTTATAGCCAAGTCCTAACGATGGTGACCAGGCGTACGGATGATGAACTAATCCACGTCCGTGAGGATGTCTCCAGAGTACGTCGCACAGCTAAAGACGCGCTGCTACTGGAGCTTCGCAAGGACTCTGCTAGGATGACATCACCCAAGTGCTGGGTGCAAAAGCCGGTGTGAAGGCCCTTACACAGCTTAGGATGGTAGCAATCTACAACCTAGATGCAGCGGTGACCCCTGAGGAGCTTCTAACGAAGCTATCGTCGCAAGCTAAGGTAGACGTAAACGCGCTAACCGTCAAAAGCCTTCGGGCAGGTCTCCGGAAATACCAGACGGCAATTGTGAGCGCACCTGAGTCTGTGACCCGGAAGCTCATCGAACTTGGTCGCGTAGAGATAGGCTGGGAAAACTGCCGTATTAGAGAGCTCGAGCAGCGGCCTTTGCGCTGCTTCAAGTGCTTAGCTACTGGTCACATCGCCGTGAAGTGCCCTAGCAAGGTGGACAGATCAAACTGTTGCTTCAAGTGTGGTGTAGCAGGACACAAGGCAGCTGTCTGTCCCTCTATGGAACTTAAACCCAAAAAATCACCTTGCGGGTAGCCGTCTATGCCAAGCTACAGGCGAATCGAGGACCCCCAATGAGCTTCAATGACCCAGCCAGCCCTGAAGATCCTGCAGTATAACCTGAAACACTGCATCGCAGCCCAGGACCTGCTGCAGCAGACTGTTCGGGAGATAGAGCGGATATAGCCCTGCTAAGCGAACCTTATAAAACCGGCACAGGTCCCTGTTGGGCCAAGGACTCGAGCGGAAGAGCAGCGGTTTGGTGTTGTGGTAGTAGTGACGGCGTATTGCAGGACATTCTATGCGAGGATGGATTTGTGAGAGCGAGGTTTGGCAGTTATTGGCCCTACAGCTGCTATCTCGCGCCTAGCTTAACCCTGGAGCAGTTTGGCCGGACGGTAGACAGCATCGCCGTAGACATTAGAGGACGACAAGGAGTGATTATAGGTGGCGACTTTAATGCTTGGTCAGTCGAATGGGGAAGTACTCGCTCGGACGCTCGAGGTAGATTGCTGCTGGAAGCTTTCGCCAATCTTAACATCTCCTTCCTTAATGTTGGCTCCGAGAATACCTTCAGAAGGTCCGGCACAGGATCTATTGTGGATCTCTCTTTTGCCAGCGACAGAATCGCCGCCTCAGCCACATGGCGCTTGGGATCAACATACTCGGCGAGTGACCACGAAGTCATCACCTTAATTGGCGACAGCAGGCAACCGCTCCCTAGGACGCAGCATTTTCGAAGGGTTTTTAAGGCGGAAACCCTCAACTCGCAGGTCTACGGTCACAACCCTTGTGAGCCTAGCATGTCTCAGAGTGGCACATACACACGCCACCACACCCCAGTCTTTTGGTGGAATGACGCTGTCGCTGAAGCTAGGAGATCCTGCTTTCATGCGAGGCATCAAGATTGCGATCCGTTCCAGCATACGTGAATGTTTCCTCGCTTTGTGCGACTCTGCAGAGCACGACCCCTGGGGCAAGGCCTACCAGTTAGTGGTCAAGCGTTTAAACTCCAAAAGGAACCCATCCCCAGCGGATGCGCAAGCGGTACGCTTAATTGTCGACGGACTTTTCCTGAAGGTCAACGAAGAAACCCATGTGCCCCCCTGACTCCAGTCCTACACTCGGCGGAGTGTACGCTAACCGAGGTCCTTGAGACAGTGAGGCGTCTGAAGCCCAAAAAGGCACCAGGTCCGGATTCGATTCCCAATAACGTATTCAAGCTCGCAGTGCTGCTCTACCCACACGCGTTCGTAGAGCTTTACTCCAAATATCTGAACGAAGGTGTTTTTCCCGATAGATAGAAACTACAAAACATGGTGTTGCTGCCGAAGCCGGGGAAGCCGCAAGGCGATGCGTCCTCCTATAGGCCCATCTGCCTCATCGGCACAGCTGGCAAAGTCCGCGAGGCAATAATCTGCTCGCGTCTGGAAACAGCAATAATAGCAGGGGGCAGCCTATCCGAGCACCAGTTCGGATTCAGGAAGGCGAGATCTACGATCGACGCAATCAACCGGGTGGTAGGATTAGCTGCAAGTGCAATCGAAGGTACGAGATGGAAAGGTGGTGCCAAAGAATACTGCCTAGTGGTAACTCTGGACATCAAAAACGCGAGATGGAACAGGATCTTGGAAGCGCTTGGGGCCTTCGGGATTCCGAGCTATCTCATCAAGTGCGTGTTTTGGGTCCCCTGCTGTGGAACGTCATGTACGACGGAATTTTACGCTTGGATTTCGAGCCTGGCACCCACATAGTAGGCTTCGCCGTCGTCGGCACTGGTGGTGATAGCCAAGGAACTCACGGCAGCTGAAGAAGTAACCAACAGGGCGATTATTAAGGTTGGGCAATGGCTCTGCAATTAGCTACGCAAAAGACGACTACTCATAAGTAGCCGCAAGCGAGTGGAGACTGCCAGCATCAGGGTCGGCGATACCACCGTTGTCTCCAAGCGTGCTCTAAAGCACCTCGGAGTCATGATCGACACAAGGCTGACTTTTAGAGAGCACTTAGAGTACAGCAGCGGGAAAGCAGCATCGGTAGCGCAATCGCTCTCTAGAATACTACTTAACACGCGTGGACCGAAACAAGGACGGCGTCTCTTGCTATCCAGCGTCATCCGTTCGACTGCACTCTACGCGGTGCCTTCGTGGATAACAGGGATGGAAAACTAGATCCTACAGGCGGAGCCTCGAGGATCGCTTAAGCGCAATCAGGGTGTGCAGCGCTTTCCGCACCATCTCTGATGACGCCGCACTGGTGATCGCTGGGTTGCTGCCCATCGACGAATACGCTGCAATTGCATCGGCCTCCTCTACAGCGTCGAGGCAAACAAACAGTACTACCATTGATCAGCATAGAGGCCTCGAGCATCGGAGGGCATGGCAGTCAAGTCTGCGTAGATGGCAGGAAAGGTGGGACTCCTCCTCCAAGGGGAGGTGGACTCACACTCTGATCCCTGACATCACTTCATGGGTTTCGAGAAAACATGGGGCCGTGAACTTTTACCTCACACAGCTCCTGAGCGGCCACGGTTGCTTCAGAAGCTACTTGAAAAGATTGAACCACAACGTGTCGGAAGAATGCATATGGTGCGGAGCTGGTATCGTAGAGTATGCCAGCCACGTGCTCCAGCACTGCCCACGCTTCGAAGTAGAACGGTGCCGTCTGCAGAATGCAATGGGTGAAATGGTGACGGCGAGAAATCTGACGAGGATGATGATCCAGAGGTATGGGAGGCGGCCAGCGTGCGCGTAATGATGGTACTTAGGAAGCTGGAGAGGGAAAGGTCTGGCCAATAAATAAACCCACGGTCTGCGATGCAATACCGACAGGTCGTCCCGCAGTAGCCGTTATCTTTTCCCTAGTTCCCCGAGGGTTTGTTAACTGAGCTCTTTAGCCCGTGGCTCCCCTTTTTATAGGACCTGACCTGAAGACAGCTCTCGACATTTGTTGCTAAGGTTGCTTAGATGCTCAACCAGGGCTACAACTGACACACCTGTCAATTCATTGGAACTAACTAATAGGCTTTGACTTATTAGTTACTTAACCAACACTATCCGACACGGCCATCCTGACCTTTACACGTCCTCGTGTAATATTTTCAATTTTAATTTCAAATTTTCCAAACTTAATTCATCGTCTATCTTACGGAATTCCATTGTCTCTCATAGACGGTCAACCATCGTCTCTCCTAGGCGGATAACCATCGTCTCTTCCAGACGGATAACCATCGTATCTTCTAGACGGATAACCATTCTGACATTCAAATCAACATTTCTTTCATACAAACTTTTAACATTTACTCTTGCCGTAATCATAATCAATTCAATTCACTATTTCACATATGCAAAATACCAAACTTAAATAATCTTTTGTCAACATATTCCCAGCAACAATATTACATTTCATCTGAATAAAACTTCAAACATTCATACTGTCTATTTCAACAGCTTCCATACCGTATTTTTCAACGGTTTCCATACTCTTAAGCTTTTATTCTTAACTATAACATACAGAGTATCTTCTTTTTATACCCTTGCAGAGGGTATTATAAAATTGGTCACATGTTTGTAACGCACAGAAGGAGACCTTTCCGACCCTATAAAGTATATATATTCTTGATCAGCATGAGAAGCTCAGTTGATATAGCCATGTCCGTCTGTCCGTCCGTCTGTGCGTATGTGTTTTACTCAGCCATCTTAAGAGCTTCGGGATGAAATTTTTTTTGGTGCCTTTTTATTACTTGGGAAAAATAAAGTATGAAAATTGGCAGAATCGGAGCACTATATCATATAGCTCTGGAGGAAACATTTTTGCAAAAATTGGAATATCCCCATGAAATTTACCAATATGATAGTATTATATATAAAATCTCAGATCCCAAAATTTGGTTTCCCCCAGCAAAGCTCTCCTTGCCACTTATGCGGACGATATCGCCCTTCTATACGGCTCAAAATGTCGCTCTGAGGCAGCTTCTGGTATGCAGGAGTATCTCAACACGTTCTCAGCTTGGTGTAAGCGATGGAACTTAAAAATCAATGCACAGAAGACTATAAATCCCTCCCACACACTAAAAACGCTCAGAGACAACACACCGGCTATACAAAAAAATGTGGCCAAAGAATGCAGCAATTAAGGTGGTTGATTAATAGGAAAAGCACTATGTCGCTCAGGGCCAAAAGAGCAGTATACATACACTGCATTGCTCCAATCTGGCTGTATGGCGTGCAGATCTGGGGAATTGCGGCTAAATTCAACTACAAACGCATACAGGTGCTCCAAAATCGCGCTGCGCGGCAAATAACGAACTGTCCATGGTACGTTCGTGGATCCACATTACACCGTGACCTCAACCTGCACACAGTGGAGGAACAGATCGGTAGACACACCAGCAGATATAGCGACCGGCTTAATAGACACCGCAGTATCCTTGCAAGACGGTTACTACCTGCCAGGCCTCTTAGACGGCTAAAAAGAAACGGCTTCGCCAAAAATATTAGCTAACCAACATCAACAATAACATTTATAGTCCTCTTGGGTATACCTGTGAGGTTTGGTCCTTTTTTATATCATCTACTTGTGTTGTTATGATACTATTTTTGTATGTATGGATTCAGCGTTTAAGTAAATAACTAACTAAAAAAGAAAAAAATTCATACTGTCTATTTCAACAGCTTCCATACCGTCTTTTTCAACGGTTTCCATACTCTTATGCGTTACACGCCATAAACTGAACTTAAGCTTTTATTCTTAACCATAACATACAGAGTATCTTCTTTTTATACCCTTGCAGAAGGTATTATAAATTGGTCAGATGTTTGTAACGCACAGAAGGAGACGTTTCCGACCCTATAAAGTATATATATTCTTGATCAGCATGAGAAGCTGCGTTTTACTCAGCCATCTTAAGAGCTATCGGGATAACATTTTTTTTGGTGGCTTTTTATTACCTGGGAAAAATAAAGTATGAAAATTGGGAGAATCGGACCACTATATCATATAGCTCTGGAGGAAACATTTTTGCAAAAATTGGAATATCCCCATGAAATTTACCAATATGATAGTATTATATATAAAATCTTAGATCCCAAAATTTGAATCTGATCGGATATATAGAACACAAATTACAGCCGATATAAATCGGTTCGGCTTGCTGCCTACTACGTCATCATCAAATCAACAGAGCACACGCATGCACACATACAGACGCAACGCTACATAAACTATATGTGTATGCGTGCGAGTCGCGGCATGCGTATAAACGGGGATGGGGAAGAAGAAGAAGAAATTGAAATGATATTTGAAAGGTTCTGTGCATTAATGAATAATGAATTGAGATACAGAAAAAGAGTTTGGAACATGTAAAAATTTTATGGCCATGGTGATATTTTTTTTGAAACAAAATTCATAAATTAACTTAAATTTTAA
>JAEIFP010001205.1:0-13672 GCA_018903935.1 Drosophila insularis | reverse complement strand
GTTCGCCTGTCCTGTTTCTGCTGTACCACTGTCTACGAACTTCGTTGTAAGTTCGTTCATGTCACGGAAAATACCTACTTTTAGTACGTTACGTACTTGATTGTTTATGCAGTTCTTTGTTATTACCTCTGTAGCGACTGAAAGTGTATACTTTTTAGTTAGTTCGACAGATGTGCCATCGTGTATAAAGGCACCTTCCAGAGAGTCGGTAAGCTTTTCAATCTCTTGGGCATACTGACTTGCTGTTTTGTTTCTCTGGGGTAGGTTTTTGATTTTTGCCGTTATTGACGCTACTGATTCCGTTTTTACATTTGACGCAATACTGTTAATAATCTCTTCTATTGTCTGTTTAGATGTTATTAAATTTCTTGTGTGACCTTTTAGTTTTGTTTTTATTAGGCACCCTGCTGTTTCCTCAATGCGTCCATGCGGCTCTTAAGATTTTCTCTTCTGCCATTAAACTGTGGAATATGGTTTGAGGCCATCTTTAAAAAATGAAGTAAGTAAGTCGTCTCGCCGACTTGGGTATACCATACATCAGTAAAACAAATATTTTAAATTTATAATATCCAATGCATTTTCGTATTTAAAAAAAACTGTTCATATGCTTTTTACAAGCATATCTTAGTATTTCGCTCACTCAAGCATACGAGCACCCTAGTGCCCCCACCAGCCAACGGCCAAATCTGGCCATATGGAAAAACATTTATATTGTAGTGTACTTTTAGGAATAGCACATAGGCCACATACTTTTAGGAATAGATTATACGTAATTAGCGTAACGTTTAGCTTTAAGTACCGTTAAGGACACTAGCCATAAGACCAATGTAAATGTTCCCCTATAAATACCGGGAATACATGGGTGGAGGCATGCTAAATTTGGGTTAGAATATGCCAACTTGAAGAACAACAGCAACAACAAAAAGAGGCAAAGCAGCAGAACCAACAGCAGCAGAACCAACTGCAGTAGAGCCAATAATAACAAAAACAAGGAGCAGCAAATGCAGCAAACAATAAAAATTAATACAAATAAAAAAGAGTGCTAATATATGTAGGCACCTTTGTGGCAAGAGGCGATCTTTGCGCTGCCATTATAAATTCATTTAAATACACAAAAATTAAAAAAAAAAAAATTATAAAATGAAAAAAATTCTAATATATTGTCTACAATTTTTTATGAATAAGTCTATCATAGCCAAAATACCCTTGAAACAAAAAGAAGATAAAACAAAAACACAAAAATTCATATTTTTTAAATATACACTAAAATGAAAAAAATATATATAAATATATATATAAATAATAAATTACAAAATAATTAATTTCTAATATACCCCAACATACCCTAAAGAAGAGCACATGTCAAACATGTGCACTCAAAAGTGCACAAACAACATAAGCACACTTGTAAAGCTTGGCGCGATCAAAGCAAGCTTTTGAAAAAAAGCTCAAGAAGAGTTACAAAGCTTGCACGCACACATAAAGCTTTCTGATCGCAGCAAGCGAGACGATCAAATCTTCCCAATAACGAAGTTCAAATACCCTTCTATAAGAAAAATTACAAAATTTTTTGGAAACAATTAAATATTGAAAATTGAAAAAAAAAAGAGAAACAAATTTTTTTTCCCCCATTATAATATAAGGAAAAAAAATTATTAAATACTAAGAGAACAAAATTAATTTAATGGAATTAGATATGCCATAACGATAAAACCAAAAATAAACAAAAAAATAAAAAGTTTCAAACCATTAATAAGCACCTTGAAACTATCTTCGAGAGTTACAATAGAATAAAGAGTAGCAGTACAGACATATGCAATGAATCAAGTAGTAAAATACATAAAATTATTAATAAAAAATTCTGTATCACAACTGATGCAAGCAAGATCGCATACATATACGGGAAAAAATTCCTAATTAGAACTGACCATCAGCCAATAACATACCTATTTTCTCTAAAAAATCCATCGTCAAAGCTTGCTAGAATAAGGTTAGATTTAGAAGAGTTCGATTTTACTATAGTATACATCAGGGGACAAGAAAATTTCGCAGCTGATGCTCTCTCCAGAATTGAATTTGAAAATATAAAAAACATAGAAACTAATAAAATACTTAAAGTAGCAACAAGATCAGAAACAAAAAAATTAACATATAAGGAAAACAAAATTAGCAATAACAGAATAGAAACACCAAGAATATATGAAATAATAAATCCTAACGAAGCCAAAAAATACGCGCAAATTAAATTCAAAAAAAGCAAATGTTTTATTACCAAAAATAAAGAAAAATTTCTATCCTTCAACATAGGCGATTTGATCATTAGTGGAAGAATGGATCTAGATCGATTCCTTCCAAGGCTTGAAAAAGAAGCCGGTGCTCAATCAATCTATAAACTAAAGATAGACATGTCAGAAAAACTATTAAGGTCACTTACACTTAATGAACTAAAACAAAAAGGAAAAGACACATTAAAACATTTAGAAATAGCAGTTCTACCTCAAGTAAAAGTAATAACAAATAAAGAAGAAATAAGAAATACATTAAATAAATATCATAATGACCCAATAGATGGAGGTCACTGCGGGGTAAATAGAACACTAGGAAAAATAAAAAGAGATTTCTTTTGGAAAAATATGACTCGGGATGTTGCAACATACATCAAAAATTGCGAAAAGTGCAAACTAGCAAAATTAACCAGACACAAACACTCCCGATTGATCATAACACCAACCCCTGCAACCACTTTTGACACAATAATAATAGATACAATTGGACCATTACCAAAAAAAATGAATGGTAGTGAATATGCAGTTACTATTATCTGCGATCTGTCCAAATATCAATACCAATACCAAACAAAAGTGCAAAAGCGGTTGCAAAAGCAATATTTGAAAAATTCATTTTAATTTACGGCTCAGTGAAAACAATTCTAACAGACATGGGGACAGAATATATGAATTCAATACTAATAGAACTTTGCAAAAATTTTAACATAACTAAAATTAACTCCACGGCGCACCATCATCAAACTCCTGGAACAGTAGAAAGAAGCCATAGAACTTTCAATGAGTACATCAGCTCATATATATCCATTAAAAAAGACGATTGGGATGAATATCTACCATACTTCACATATTGCTTTAACACCATTCCATCCACCGTAAATGGTTATGCACCTTTTGAACTAGTCTTTGCAAAACATCCTAAAACTGTCCCATTCTCATCTGAAACTGTAGAACCCATTTACAACATTGATGACTTCAATAAAGAAATAAAATTTAAACTACAAATAGCACAAAATAGAGCGAAACAGCTTATCGAAAAATTTAAAGCATTACAAAAAGAAACATATGATAAAAACACCAAAAAAGTATCGCTAACTGAAGGACAAGAAATACTTTTAAAAAATGATACAGGACATAAATTAGAAAAAGGAATTGCACATAGGCCACATACTTTTAGGAATAGATTATACGTAATTAGCGTAACTTTTAGCTTTAAGTACCGTTAAGGACACTAGCCATAAGACCAATGTAAATGTTCCCCTATAAATACCGGGCTTGCGGCCCCAATAAATCACTTCAAGTCACTTCAAAAATTTGGTATTTTGCTTGATATTAGTATCAAATTTCAGTGTTCTAAATTTGATTGCACAAGGTAGAAAATTACGGGAGATAATCGAGATTTTTCAAATAACGGGGGCGGCAAGGGGCGTGGCAAAATCTTTACACATCAAAAATGTGCTCAATTACTAAGCAAATATACATACCAACTATGGTCGGACGGACGGACGGACTGACCGACGGACATGGCTAGATCGTCTCTGCTGTTGATGCTGATCAAGAATATATATGTATACTTTATGGGGTCGGAAAAGCTTCCTTCTGCCTGTTTCAGTCATTTTTGCGTTTCTTGGCGAAATGGCTGGTTTATTAAGATTTATTTTTGTTTGATCTAAACTCACTGATGTTTCTTCTTGATCCGTCTCTTCTTCAGCCGTCAACTGGGTTTTGTCTTCCTGTGATATTGAAATTTCCAAATCAATTGTTTGTTTATATTCAATACTAGCTGGCCCGGCAACCGTTGCTCTGCCCTCTTTTTTACTTGCTGCAGAATTAAATGTTTAGTTCATCCATTAAATGTTCGACGTGGCAATTTTCAAATTTTTTGCTACGCACTTAACTTAGTTTAATAGTCTAGTCTAGCTAGAGACACCATAGTTGGTATGTATATTTGTAATTTTGTGGAATCAAATTTAGCACACTTAAATTCGATACTAATGTCAAGCAAAATACCAAATTTGATCAAAATCGGACTAAAAATAGGCAAGTTATGCATATAAACGTTTTTCCATATGGCCGGAGTTGGCCGTTGGCTGGTGGGGCGCTAGGGTGCTCGTATGCTTGAGTGAGCGAAATACTAAGATATGCTTGTAAAAAGCATGCAAACCGATTTTTTTTAAAATACGAAAATGCATTTGTTATAAATTTAAAATATTTGTTTTACTGGTGTATGGTATACCCAAGTCGGCGAGACGACTTACCTACTTCATTTTTTTTGTTTTGTTTGCAGGTTCATAAATAAACAAATTATTTGGTGCTCCCACCCAGGAACATGCCACGTATAATTGTCCGTGAGAAAAGCACGGCTCTTCTAAATTTACCCCACACACTTGAAGGGTTTGTCCTTGCGCTTTATTTCACGTTTCAATTCGAATGGCATGTTAGTTGATATCAATGGAATCCTTGGTATTAATACAACTTCTCCTCTTTCTTTGCCAGTTAGAATTGTTGCTTCGATTAAATTAGGCATTAATTTTTTTATACAAAGTCTTGTTCCATTGCAAAGTTTTGGTGCATTGATATTTCTTAATAGGGTGATTGAGGAACCCACTTTCAATTTTAAAATATGTGGTGGCATTATTTCATTCACATTTGAGTTCGTTGGTGCTAAAATTGCCCGATCCTGATTTGTATAGTTTTGAACTATGTTTGGAAACACGTGATCAATTAGTTCTTCTTTTGATGGCACTGTCAACATCACCAATGAAATATATTTGTAAAAACTGATGGTCAGCATCTGGGAGAGGCAACAGTGACCCAGCCCTATGGTATATCTGACCTTGAATCAAATTGCATAGTAAGTAATTACCTTAAAGGTCGGCATAAATCCATTTCTTATAATATTTGTAGCCCCAAAAGATGTCATCTGAAAGCACGAATTGTACTTTTGAATATTTTTCAAAAACTCCTTTGACGCTTGTGAATTGCAATAAATTAATGAGTGCAAAGTGTCTGGTGGAGGTTCTAATGCAGGCAACTTAACTTTTCCAGAACCACAGCACGTGGCAGGTGTTTCGTTCATAAATTTCAATGCTCTGCAATGCACACATTCTTTATTCATTTGTCCAATATTGGAATATATGCTATAATCAATTGTGCTATTATAATTTTGAGCCGCCAATTCCATGTTGTTGTCAACCGTGTTCGCATTACGTCTACGAAATTCTCTAACAACTGTGGCGTTGCGTGTTCGTCTACCAGTATTTGAACGTCTTGGAAGTGGTATTTTGAATGTGGTTTATATACAATTCACTTAATTTTTTAAATTCTAACCTCACTTTTCTTATTCAACGCACAAAATTGGCATATAACAGTCACGAATGCAATGATCTGGCAAGGAATGCCATATAAACAATACATCAGTCATTAAATGTATGGCAGCACCACTGGTATATTAAAGCTATATGTTACACAACACTATACGTTAGAGGTTTACATTGTATTGAAATGAATTCTTTTTATTCATTCGTTTTAAAACGCCTTAAGTTAAATTCAAAATTATCTTTCGTTGGAAAAACAAACCTTCCTTGGGCCATAACGAATATTTAAAAAAAAATGGTATACGTTGTACAACACTGGTTCGTTATTTGAATTCATTTTATTCATTCATTTTAAAACGCTTTTAGTTAATTGGTTAAACTGAAAATTAACTTTCTTTTGGGAAAAAACCCTTCTTTGGGCCACAACAACATTTACAAAAAATGAAGTACCATACACCAGTAAAACATATATTTTAAATTTATAATAACCAATGCATTTTCGTATTTTTAAAAAATCTGTTTGCATGCTTTTTACAAGCATATCTTAGTATTTCGCTCAGTCAAGCATTCGAGCACCCTAGCGCCCCCACCAGCCAACGGCCACTTCCGGCCATATGGAAAAACGTTTATATGCATAACTTGACTATTTTTATTCCGATTTTGATCAAATTTGGTGTTTTGCTGGATATTAGTATCAAATTTAAGTGTGCTAATTTTGATTGCACAAGGTAGAAAATTACAAGAGATAATCGAGTTTTTTCAAATTACGGAGGCGGAAAGGGGCGTGGCAAAATCTTTACACATCAAAAATGTGCACAATTACTAAGCAAATATTTATACCAACTATGGTGTCTCTAGCTAGAATAGTTTTTGAGAAAATCGGTTTTATTTAATTTGCGGGGGGTTAGGGGGCGTGGCAAAATTTTTATAAATACAAAATGTGCGCATTTACAAAGCAAATATACATACCAAATTTTGTGTCTCTAGTTGCTATAGTTTTTGAGAAAATCGGTTTTATATAATTTGCGGGGGCGGTAGGGGGCGTGGCATAAATTTGAAATAAACTTGATCACTCTACATACTACACGAATCTACATACCAAATTTGGTGGCTCTAGCTTTTATAGTTTTCGAGATCTAGGTGTTCATACAGACGGACGGACGGACAGACGGACATGGCTAGATCGTCTCGGCTGTTGATGCTGATCAAGAATATATATACTTTATGGGGTCGGAAAAGCTTCCTTCTGCCTGTTACATACATTTTGGCGACTTTAATATACCATTTCACCCTATGGGTGTATGGTATAAAAATGGGAAAAATCGGTTGATTCCTGAATGACTTATTAAATTACAAAAAAACGGCTTACAATTTTATATATATAGATAGATAAGCATAAAATAAATTCAAGAAATACTAACGTCTTTCATTGAACATTTGGTGACCCCGACGTTGCCGGCTCCAGGTTGAAAGACCGTCATCAAGTGAGAAGATTTGATTTGGACACAGTACAAACCTAAGCGAGGGCACAAATTTGTGAACATTCCCGACTGAAAATCAGTGCGTAGTATATACGGATAAGTCAACTTGGCGACTAAAACAATTTATTATAAAACTAGTAGTTGGTTTTCCGCAGTGCATACCCATTGAATGAAAGTTGAACAACTAGGCGATCACTTCTTCAAAAACATTTAACGATTTGTGTCAACAGGTCGACCAAATCATAAAAAGTTTTTTGTTTGTAAAATAAAGTTTGTTCAACTCTTTTTCATTCAGCAATCTCTGAACTAGTTAAACCCAGGTAGTACGCACGAGTACCATTGTTTGGCATCAGTCAAAAATTTTTAACAAATAAAAGAAACTCAAAAAATTGGTTTCACTGTCGTAGCGTATATCTGTGTAAAAAGAGTACGAATTTTGGAAATAAAATTAACTATTGTTAAACACTAAACAAAAAGCCGACTTCTATTTATTTCCTCTTGTTAATTGTGCTACACTTGATCAATTTAAGGAACAAGTCGGAGCGTTCCTTGTCTTTGACAAAATAAATAAACTCCCATCGGGTCAAGTACTAGTGTAATAAGGAGAGGCAATTCAGGCCTTCATTCGGAATAACAAAATGGATTCTATAGCCAGGAAAACGAAGCCATCCTATTTCGAGGAGAAACTTGAGCTCCTTAAAGACATGTGTGAGAACTTTGAGAAAAGTCATCAGGAGCTAATGGACAAACTAAATAACGTGCCAACAGAAGATGACTACTTTGTAACAGACTATTTCAGCAAAATGAAGGCGGTTGTAACTAATACACTGCAGGATTAAAAGGACCGTTTGGCAAAGATAAAACTAGAGAGGCAAGTTCGCCAAAGAGAGGAAGACCGAGACAAGATCAAACCACTGGTTCGCAAGCAAAGTGCGCTGCTGGATTCATTGTCCAGAACATTAAGACAAATAGTACCTGAAGAAAAAATGAATTACAAATCTGTAGTCGACAAATTATGGATGCAAATTGAAGAAATTCATCATGAGATTCATCGGCTATCTGAAAATCCAGCCGAAGCCGGATATAATATAACTAAGTTTGTGGCCGCATAAAACACAATGCTGAAATTCTATGTAGCACCAGCAGAAAATGTAGTGATACAATCACCGCCTGTATTGCAATCGATACAATCATTGCAACTACCAAAAATTCGCATTACAAAATTTAATGGGGATTATCTGAAATGGCAACAATTTAAGACAGCTATAAAAAGGTGGTTTATGAGTCAAATGTATCCACAATAGAGAAATCCAACCATTCTGGAGAAGCAGAGAGATTGAAGCGGCAACTGGAATTAACAGAAGCTAATTACAATACTGCTTGGTCAGTGTTGCAGGACCGATTTAATAATAAAAGAGTTCTAGTAACAGTCACACTGACAAAACTGTTTGATCACCCAAATGTGGGAAATGACACAGCTTCTATAAAGAACTTGCATGATAATATTTTCGAATCGTTACAAGCTTTAAAACATCAAAGAAGCTAACATCGGCTGTGCCGAAGTTTATATACCCTTGCAGTCCATGGCCATAATATTTTTACATGTTCCAAACTCTTTTTCTGTATCTCAATTCATTAATGCACAGAACCTTTCAAATATCATTTCTTGTTGTTCTTCTTCCATCCCCTTTTACACGCATGCCGTGAATCGCACGCATACACATATAGTTTATGTAGCGTTGCGTCTGTATGTGTGCATGCGTGTGCTCTATTGATTTGATGATGACGTAGTAGGCAGCAAGCCGAACCGATTTATATCGGCTGTAAATTGTGTTCTATTTATCCGATCAGATTCAAATATTGGGATCTGAGATTTTATATATAATACTATCATATTGGTAATATTTCATGGCAATACTCCAATTTTTCCTTCAGAGCTATATGATATAGTGGTCTGATTCTGCCAATTTTCATACTTTATTTTTCCCAGGTAATAAAAAGACCCCAAAAAAAATTTCATCCCGATGGCTCTTAAGATGGCTGAGTAAAACGCATACGCACAGACGGACGGACAGACGGACATGGCTATATCAACTAAGCTTCTCATGCGGATCAAGAATATATATACTTTATAGGGCCGGAAACGTCTCCTTCTGTGCGTTACAAACATCTGACCAATTTTATAATACCCTCTACAGGCACCCAAAGAAGATCAAAAGATACAAAAGATTCCTCCAGACGAGTGGTGCTATCTGAAGTCGGTCAAATCTTCGATCCTCTAGTTGCTACCGAACGAATTGAGATGGATGGCGAGCTGTCGCCGTATTTGGAGAAGTAATGGGAAGCATACCGCGAGGATGTACAGGTATTAAACCACATGGCATATTTTTAATTGCGAGGTCCGGATCATTTGTTGAAGCATCAGAAAAGGCGTTAGGAGCGGCAGTTTATATCCGATCAACCTATAAAAATGGCCAAATTTCGGTCAGATTGTTGTGCGCCAGTCTAGAGTGGCTCCCCTTGAAAAGCAGACCCTGCCCCGTCTTGGAGCTGAACTCACGGATAGAGTTCGACAGGATCTCCAATTAGGATCAGAAAGTGTCATTTCTCTGATCAGACTCAAGTACTCTCTTGGATTGATTCACGGGCATCACATGCCCCCACGTTTGTGTCTAAACGGTTGACATGCGGTATCACATCCAAGGCAATGGCGTCATGTGTCATCAGCGCTCAACGCAGCTGATGTTCTGTTTCGAGGCATATCAGCAGCCCAGCTTAGCACACATACATTATGGTTATATGGACCACTATTTTTGCATGGACCACAACGTGTGAGCCCAGAGAACACGATGGATACCGTTGAAAAAAAAAACCAAGGTATTCAGTATGGTGACTGCCACTGCCAACATCATGAATGAATGGATATATACGGTAAATCACAGAAATTCATTTTACCGGCTACATCTTATAGTGGCGTATGTGCTACGGTTTTGTTACAAGCAGAACAACGACTTAGTTAGAGTTGGAAGAGTTTCATCAAGCACGAAGAATAATCATCAAGCAAATTCAAGAAACAGGATTTGCATATGAATTACGGCACTTAAAGACGCGACCTGATCAACGATTGGACCGCAAAAGCACGATGGCATCATTGCCACTAATCTGGATGAACATTCAATCAACGAGTAGCAACGCGACTACAACAAGCAGCAGTATCAACGGAAACAAGGAATCCATATCTCTTGCCGTATAATGATCCAGTGGTAAAAATGATACTACGGAACTTCATGAAGAGAATCTTCATTATGGACATGAGGCAGTACGCGGAGTAGCTCGGCAACAGTACCACATCATTAAGGTGAAGCCGATGGTCCAAAATGTGATCCAGGGCTGCGTAGTATGCACCAAGTACCGGCCTCAGTTCTTTAAACAAGTCATGGGCGACTTATTGTAAGTGCGCTTCAGCGCTTCATTGGGCGCAGGGGAAGATGTCAGACAATCAGATGTCTGATTGTATTGTGTGTTCAGTTACAATCGAACAAGCGAAAACGAACAAAGCGACGCACACTTCGGCCCCTGCTCGGATAGCGTTGCAAAAATACGTTTTTTCATGATCGCGTTATATATGCAATCGATAGGAAATACTTCAGAGATTATGAATCCGAAAAATTTTTGAAATTGGTTGAGATTCAAGGGTGCTAGAAGCGCCCAAAGTTGAGACATTTTTAGTGAAAAGTAGTGTTGGGTTGCTCCTGAGTGAGTGAACAATAAAGAGTTGTTCACTAAACTGAGCAACTGAACATGTTCCTTTCGAATTGTTCTTTATTGCTCACTTGCTCTTTTTTGCTCACTTGTTCTTTATTGCTCATTTGTTCTTTATTGCTCACTTGTTCTTTTTTGCTTTTTTGCTAACTATTAAGTTGTTTGGTTTGTTTTGTTAAATTAGTTTTAAGTACAAGACTTATAAAAATCATAAAAAAAGATTTATAATGGAACATAACGTATTTCTTTGTCTGTTGTGATAAGAATTCAGTAGCTTTGAGCTGTTCATGAACAGTGAGCAACTAAACAATGTGAGTGAGCAACTGAGCAACTGAACAAGTGAACAACTGAGCAATATGCATGAGCAACTGAGCAACTGAGCAATGTGCATGAGCAACTGACCAAAGTGAGCGAGTCGACTCACTTCGAAAAAAAGAACAAGTGAACATGTTCACCAAAGTGAGCAATGTTTACCCAACACTAGTGAAAAGGAAAAAATGATAAACTGAATATTGAGCGATTTCAACAATCGATCTTGGATTTCTTGGTTTTATCTGAGTATGTTCTTTATTAATAGCATGTTTCATAAATTTTAAAAATTACTTAAATTGTTATTGAACTAGAAGCGTTTCAAAAATGTACTAAATATTGGCATTTTTTGAACTTTGATGGAATAAAACTGGCAAGACTCAACGAGTATCAATACATACACTAGGTAGGTTAAATATTTACCTATCAGATGTATATAGTCCCAATATGCGGAGACCTGCGACAGCGATGCGTAAGCCATAAAACTAAGGCAACCTCGCCTAAAAAATGCGCTGCAGGCATAAGGAAGAAAAAGTGGGCACGCTTATTGGCCTGCAGCTTCTTTGTATTTAAATTATAACATTGCGTAATGCTGTTTTGCAAATACTACCTGTTTACATATAAGTATGCCTTTCTACAATGATAAATTGCTAATTACCTGCTTTGGAAAGAATGACACGACAGGTAAATGTTATTTAAGTTGATGAAAAGTTTGTCCTATTTGTGGGTTGGTCGTTTTTATTTCCGTTTAATAATTGGATGTAAATATTAAGTTTTTTACCTAATTAATACAAAAAGGGTAATACCGATTTTTCGTTCTACCTAGTTAATTCAAAAAATATTACATAAAGAGCTACTTATTCCTCTCGTTTGCGACAGTTTATTTTTAACTTCATAAGTGGAAACACCTTAAATCCGGACTGAATAGTATTTGTCAATTTAATTCAAGACAGTTTTATTTAATTGTGCAAAAATGTTGTTAAAGAATGAAAGGATTTTGAAAGTCTTCAAAGAGTGTGAAAACTTAAATGATTTTGAAATGGGATTGCTAAAGGAGATGAGCGTTTCATTCGAAAACGCTAGTACGGAGCTTAAGTTCAAAATCAAATATACATATACATATCAAATATAAATTGCAAGGAAATGGTAAATGGTGAAAATTTTGCGAATATACTTCAAAGACTGCTCATCTTTTGACTGAATTGTATCCGCAAAAAAACTTACCCCAACGGTACATAGGATTTTGGCTCACGGAAAGGATTTAATAGAATATCAGTGTTTACCACTTGGAGAGCTATCCGAAGAAGCACAGAAATGTAAAACCAAGGACTACAAAAGGTTCAGATACACTAATACATTAAAAACTTCTCGTGTTAGACAAAATGAAGACCTTTTTAACATGCTAGCAGCCTTTTCGGACCCACTTATTGCATCACTGAGACACGTGCGATCACGAAAGGATTTGGAAAATAGCAACTAAAGTCCCGAAATGTTGAGTTTATTAGATACTGTTGAATAACATAACATATGTAGCTAAAGTTGCGACGTTATTTAAACTTGCAAAAATAACATTATAAAAAGCCTAAAAATTAATGTACGGGCACACCTTTTTTTTTACTTCCTCTTCCTATTCGAAACGTGTAAGTGGCTGGTCGTGTAAAAATTGATAAAATAAAATCTAATAAAATAAAATCAATCATATTAAAAACTAAACTAATACTAAGCCAACCAAACAGGTTATGGGCCCAGAGTGCGTTCTATAAAAAAAAAATAAAAAAATAAAAAAAAAAAATAAATAAATAAAAATAAAATTTTCTTTCACAATAGACGTTTGTTTTAGACATACCTACATATAAATTGAAATAAAAAATATCAAAGAAGCTAACTTCGGCTATGCCGAAGTTTATATACCCTTGCAGTATACTTGGCAATAATATTTTTCCTTTTTGAAATTTCTTTCCCTGCAACTCAATTCATCAATACACAAACAAAATATTATTTCTCTTTTTACCACAAGTTTTTCTTCTTCCATCATTTTCTAAGCAAAGCACGGCACGCATACACATACAGTTCATGTAGCGTTGCGTCTGTGTGTGTATGCGTGTGCTCTGTTGATTTGATGATGGCAGTAGTAGGCAGCAAGCAGCGCTGCCGGCAGCGTTTGAACCGATTTATATTGACTGTAACTTGTGTTCTATTTATCGGATCAGATTCAAATTTTGGGATCTGAGATTTTATATCTATTACTATCATATTGGTAAATTTCATGGGGATACTCCAATTTTTGCAAAAATGTTTCTTCTAGAGCTATATGATATAGTGGTCCGATCCCAAAGATTTTCATACTTTATCTCACCCGGGTAAAAAAAAGGTCCCAAAAAAATTTCATCCCGATAGCTCTTAAGATGGCTGAGTAAAACGCGTACGCACCGACGGACAGACGGACAGACGGACATGGCTATATCGACTTAGCTTCTCATGCTGATCAAGAATATATATACTTTATGAGGTCGGAAAC